>CM038471.1:11266172-11546172 GCA_021464415.1 Lonicera japonica | reverse complement strand
CTGTAAGTGTAACAGTTGATTATTTTATAAAGAATTTGTTTATTGCAACTTATTAAAGTTGAACTTGATGACCCACATAATTATTCATCAAATTTGTTTGACGTATCTCTTGGCTTATATTCTTCCTTATTATGATTATTTTTATGGATTGTATTCTTCTTTTATTTTCCTATAAATTGCCACCTAGATGATCCTCCTATTGATAAGGAAGAAAGTTCTCATTGTCGTGATAGTAGTAATAGTTTTATGTCCTCTATGAAGAAGATGATGAAGGATTTTATGGGAGAATTAAAAGACATTATAAAAACATCTTCTAACTCAACTGCTGACGCCCGTGTGAATCGTTTTTGACTTGTTAGGAATCCTGATAGTGGAGAACAATATAAGAATGTAGAGGCAGTAGCTATTCAGAATCAAGGAAAAAAATCAGGCGAAGTTGTTCAACCAATTAGATCCAACCAAATTTGATAGATAAAGGGGCCTAAAGATGCCAAATCTTGGTTGTTTGATATGATGGAAAAGCTTGATCTGATTGAAGCACCTGACACATTACGCCCTAGATTAGTAGCTTCTAAGCTAACGGGGTTTGCACATGGTTAGTGGAGGCCATAGAGTGGGATGGTGGATATGAACTCCTGGGCGGTGTTTTGTAGAGAATTTGAGAATCAGTTTATATCCGATGCTTATTGTAGGAGGACAAGGGAGGATCTTCGGATGTTGAGGCAATAAGGGATGATAGTGGTAGAATACCACTAGAAATTTGAGAATTTGTGTTTGCACATGGATCGACCGTTTGATAAGGAGAAGATGGAGTCATTTTTCTTTGGTCTGCAGGAAGATTTTCGAGATGTCCTAAGTGCGTACAATTACCGGACCTACAAAGAGATACTAGAGGCCACTTACCGGAGAGATTCAGTTTTAATGCAGCCTAATAGGGAAAGCTATGGAAGTTGTTTAAATAGGCTCTCATATTCGTCAGATAAGGGGAAGAAAATAAGTGGATTTGGTAATTGGGAAGAAATAAGAAAACCAAGTCGAGTTTTAAATTTTCGGGAAGTCTTTACTCTAGTGATGGGGGTAGTCATACTGGTAGTTTCTCGGGATCCTGTTATGTTTGTGGATAGCAAGACATCAAATAAAAACTTATCCTAATAATCCACAAGTGCTCCAGGGAGGTCGCAGTAAAGATGAAGGTAGTAGTTCTAATTGAGGCTCGAGTCGGGGTCTTAATGGTAATCAAGGCCGAAGCCAGTCATGTAGGTTCCCTAGTAGATCTTCACAGTCAATTAACCAAGATGTTGAGTAGCAAACAGCATAACCGTCTCCCGTCCCAACAGTATTACTCATAGCCATGTTAACCCTACCAACAATCCTTTTCTGGACCCATGCAGTCACAGGGTCAGGGAAGCCATAGTGGCCGAATTTATAACTTGACAACATTATCTACGCAGAAGAACCACACTGAGATGGAAGGTAGCCTTACCTTCTTTACTACTGGTGTTAGAGTTCTTTTCGATTCGGTGCTTCTCATTCTTTCATATCCTCAGCATGTGTATCTACTTTGGGTTTAAAACCTAAGAGTCTTACTTTGTCTATTTGTATAAACACGCCCATAGGCGGTACTGTCTTTCTTACTCAATATTGTACTGCCATTATTTCTCTTCACAATGATTGTTATATAGAGGACGATTTTTCTCTTATGGATATAGGTTCTTATCATGACTTAATTTTGGGTATGGATTGGTTGTCAAAGTATTGTCCCAGCATTAATTGTTATGCTAAAAAGGTGACCGCCTATCATTGGGACCAAACCCTCGTGTTTGATGCAGAAAGGTACGAGCTATACTCGGTGACTTACGCGTGTAGGCATGCAGGAACAAGGAGATCACTTGAGTTGGTTATATAGCATAGTTTCGGATGAGTCTCCTAAGTTATCTTCTACTGTGATACCCATTATTAACGTGTTTTTTGATGTTTTTCTGAGGAATTACTGGGTTTACTGCCCCACCGTGAGGTTGATTTCTTTATTATATCTTGTTCCAGGGGCTGAACCAGTTTCTATAACTCTTTATCACATGGCTCTTGCTGAGTTAAAAGAACTATGTACATAACTAGATGACCTCCTAGACAAAGAATTCATTCATCCTAATACATGTCCTTAGGAAGCCTCTGTCTTATTTGCCAAAAAGGCAGAGGGTTCTCTCCACATGTGTGTCGACTATCGTTAACTGAATTGTCTTACCATCAAGAACAAGTACCCACTTCCACGCATTAACGATTTATTCGACCAGTTGTAGGGTGCATCATTTTTCTCAAAGATTGATCTTTAATCTGGCTATCATCAGTTGAGAGTCCGAGATGAAGATATTTCCAAGACCTCTTTTTGTACTCGTTACAGGCATTTCGAATTCTTGGTTATGCCATTTAGACTAACCAATGGTCCTGCAGCTTTTATGGACTTGATGCAAAGAATCTTCTAACTATATCTCGATCAATTTGTTGTGATTTTCGTTGACGACGTCCTCATCTATTTTTATTCTGAGGTTAAACATGTTACTCATCTTAGAATGGAATTGCAATTGCTTCATGAACACCAACTATATGCTAAGTTCTCTAAATATGATTTTTGGCAACAAGAAGTGAAGTTCCTGGGCCATATCGTCAATAGATTCGGAGTCTCTGTGGATCCGGTTAAGGTTAAAGTTGTGTCAAGTTAGAAACGACCCACAAGTGTTACTAAGATATGAAGTTTTCTTGGACTAGCTGGTTATAACGCCGTTTCATTTAAGATTTTTTTAAGATTGCCTCTTCTCTTACTCGTCTTACTAAAAAAGGAGTGCCATTTAATTGGGATGAGGATTATAAGTATGATTTCAATAAGCTTAAGTGTCGTCTTATATCTGCTCCTATACTCACCTTGCCATAAAGTGGTCTAGGCTATACCATTTACTATGATGCATCTCGTTTGGGATTAAATTGTGTACTTATGCAATTAGACCACGTCATTGCCTACGCATCAAGGAAGCTTAAGACTCATAAAAAGAATTACCCAACGCACAACCTGGAATTGGTAGCGATAGTATTTGCTTTGAAGATATGGCAACACTATTTATATGGTGAGACGTTCGAAATCTTTTTTGATCATAAGAGTTTGAAATACATCTTAACTCAGAAAGATTTGTATATGAGACAATGCTAATAATGGATGGAATTCTTGGAGGACTATGATTTCACTTTACAGTACCACCAGGGCAAGGCTAATGCGGTGGCAGATGCATTGAGTAGAAAGTCTCAAGGCTCGATTTTTACTTTGAGGTGTCGTGAATGGAAACTCCACCAAGAGTTGTAAAGGTACGACTTGGTAGTGAATCGGAGAGAGAACTTGGTATTTTTGTCTACGATGGTTGCTAGGCTAGTTATGATTAGCCGAGTGATCGAAAGCCAAGGTCAGGATGAAAACCTAATATGGTGCCATAGCATGATTTTGTCTGAATAGTACATTGATGACATCACCATCAGGCATGACAGCGGTATGAGATATAAAGGGAAGTTGGTAGTGCCCCAACACAATAAAGAGTTACAGTAAGCTGAGGCCTATAATTCAGAATTTTCGATCCATCCAGGTGGTACCAAGATGTACCGTGACTTAAAGAGAATGTATTGGTGGCCAAGAATGAAGAAGGATGTGGCAAACTTCATGGCAAAATGTCTTTCTTGTTAGAAGATTAAGATCGAGCATCAGAAACCTTCGGCTCCATTGCAGCCTTTGCATATCCTATAATGGAAGTGGGAGAATATCATTATGGATTTTCTTATGGGCTTACCAAGGACTCAGTCTAAGAATGACGCGATATGGGTAGTAGTTGATAGGTTAACTAAATCAGTCCATTTTTTTCCTATTAAAGAGAAGTTTCCTGTAGGGAAGTTAGCGAATATTTACATTAAGGAGATCGTAAGTTTGCATAGTGTGCCGTTGTCAGTAGTGTAGGACTGAGATCCTCGGTTTACATCAAAATTTTGGATAGCCTTGCAAAAGAGTTTGGGAACTCAGTTGGACTTTAGCACGGCATACCACCCATAAACCGATGGACAATAAGAAAGAACCTTTCAGATATTAGAGGATATATTGAGAGCCTGCGTATTGGATTTCCAGGGAAATTGGGAAATACCTTCTGTTGGCCGAATTTGCCTATAACAATAATTTTCAGTCTAGTATGATAGGTAGAAGAAGGAGAATCAACGCTCTTAGGACCATGGTTGGTTCAAGAGACTACGGAGAGGATAAAGTTGATTAAGCAAAAACTAAAGACCGCCCAGAGTCGACAGAAATTGTATGCCGAAGTGAGAAGAAAACCTTTGGAGTTTGAAGTTAATGATTATCTATTCCTCAAGGCAAAACCCTATTATAGCATCGTCCGTTTCAAAAAGAAGGGTAAATTGGCTCCTAAATACATCAGACCCTATAGGGTTATTGAGAAGTTAGGGAATGTAATTATCATTTAGACATTATAACATTAAACCATAGTAAACACAAGAATGAAGAACCAATCCAGCAACCATCTGTATTGGTTGCTGGATTGGCTATGTTAAACCTATATTCTAGTTATGTTAAACCTATATTCTTGTTAATCCAAACTAAAAACACCTTATGGTTTAAACAATGGTAAACCTATAGGTTATGTTAAACCTATAACCTATCTTGTTATGTTAAACCTATATTCTTGTTAATTTAAATTTAATTTATGGTCATTGGTCATTGGTATTTTAAACAATGGTAAACCTATACGATTGTTATTTTAAATTTAATTTATTTTCCGCATCCATGACTCTGGCCGCACAGCTGTCTACTGTCTGCACAGCTGAAGAACAAACGTCATCCATGGTATGAATATGGAAAATAAATTAAATTTAATTTTAATTTAATTTAAACCGCACAGCTGTCTACTGTCTGCACAGCTGTCCATTTTAAACGTCATCCATGACTCTGTCCGCACAGCTATCTACTGTCTACGAACATCTTTATTCTGGATTCCTCCACCACCTTCGAGAACTTGTACACCTGTCGTGTGCTGGATTGGTTGTGCAGTCGGTCAGTAGGTGACAAATTCTTTGACGTCATGGATGACGTTTTTCGTCTAACCCTCCATTTGATTAATGAGGTTAGCTTCTCCGACAGAGTCCAATGACAGGCTATCAATAAGATTTGAATTTGAGCCGAAATTGATTTGATTCTCCATTTCCTCGGCCTCCATCAATAAATCATATGGAATATATAAATGATTTTTATCCTTTATATTTTCCAAAAAGGTTTTTACCTCAAGCATTTGTTCATGGGAGACTTGATAAGTAGAGTTTAAATCAGTCATAAAAAGTCTCATTCCATCCGTTACCATTATTTTGTAGTAATTAGGATACGGATGAACTGTTGGATACAACTGTTTGGCTGTTGTAGAAATATGTATTAAATTTCTTAAAAAATAATTTCTAATATTAAGTTCATCTATGGGGGTTCCTGAATACTATCATTTTCAAACCATTGATATTCGGATTGCTCTGTGGCTCGGAGCTCCCATATTTGGTATGGCTGGTAGAATTTTTCTCTGAACCGCCATCCAGTAGAACTTGTTATATGAAAAGATAACATTCTAGTATATTTATGTTTATGTACCACATGATAGACCATGGCTTTAATCATCATAGGTAATTTAGTAAGCTTACAAGAAAGACTATTGGGGAACATAATGTGGTTCACAAGTCCCCAATCAATCGTTTCAGTATTCCAAAGATCATCTTCTGCATAAAGATGGATTTTTAGAATTACTTCATGATCATTTAAATTTTGACCATATTGATTCAAAAGACTTTTTATCTTTGAATTTTGGTCTTCAATTTTTTGAAGAATTTCTATTTGAAATAAAGGTCTAGGGAGAAGGAGTCTTGCCTTCTCATAAAGACAAATTCTTCTAATAGTATAGAAAATATTATCTGAAAATTCATTTTCTAATAATTCTGCAAAATAAAGGAAAGTATTTACTTGTTCAATAGAATTATAAGAAAGTTCAGTTTCATAATTCATTTGTTTTAGAATTTTGAAACCAAGAGTTTTAAAATTCTCAAGATGTTGCATTAATTCTTGAAAGGTTCTTGTTTGTTCAAAAATCCTTTCATAAAGATTGCTCATATTTACGCGAAACTCTTTTTTATTTCCGGAAATTTGAGCTTTCCAAACCTTATTTAAAGGTTCATAAATTTCTGGGGGTATTCCCGGATTATAAAAATCTTTTATTTCTTCAACATTGGGAATTTTTTGTTCCCTTGTTGTTAAACCAGAAAATTGTTGTACTAAATTAGGAAAATAATGTGCAGGGGTAGACTGTCTTGTCCATTCATCCCACGCTGCCATTCCTTGGTGCAAATTTTGATATTTTTGGTAAGTAGTGCCAGGGAAAGAAACCAACTATTATAAATGCTTGGTTGGCGTCCTCTAAATACAACATACACCAGTTGTGCTTCGAGCGGTGGATTTGTACTCACAGTTCCTTGGTTAGGCTGTGAAGGTGATCCTGATGCAGTATGCTTTGCCTTTTTGGCAATAGAAATCCATCCTTCATTTTCAATTTTGTTTTTCCCCTTGTTAGGGTCTGCCATTACTGTAAAAGAAAATAATATTAGTCCATTGTATTAATGGTCTTCAATAAAGTTCATGCTAAGATAATCTGCAAGAAAATTATTAGTACCTTTTAAATGTTCAACTTCAAAAGTATATAAAGCAATTTGATTATACCATTTCAATCTCCTACATTCAAGAATATTTCTTTTGTTTATAAGGAAATCTTTAACTGCTTGATTATCGGTTCTAATAATAAAATCTTCTGGGGCTAAGAAGATATGGATTTTTTTAATTGCTAACAATTCTTTTTCAAATATAATATAATATATTTTATTTCATTTGGTTTAAATTTTCCTGAATTATAACCACATATTAATTCTTGTTTTTGCAGATTTTTTGGTATTAGAGTTTTTTTAGCTCGTATACCAAGATTATTAGACTCGGTTTTTGTCCAAAGTTTTGCTGGACTTTAAGCACACAACCCCAACATAATTCAAAAGTGTCTGTTTCAAGAATTAATTTATCTCCTTGTTATGGGAAATAAACTTTGGGACAATTAGCAAGAATATCATTTTTTATATTTCTTACTAAAGTTGTATCTTTATTTGTCCAAATAAATTCATCACTTTTCTTGAGTTTTTTCAAGAAGAGGTAATTCTTTTTGAGATAATCCTTGTATGAAATTTCTTCCATAATTAAGGTTTCCTAAACAACTTTGTAATTGTTTTTTATCTTGTATATTTTCATCAAAATCTCTGATTTTAGAGATTATATGATCTTGCAATTTTAAACCGTCTTGATTTAAAATTATTCCAAGAAAATCAATTTCTGTTTTTTCTATTTTCTTTGGTGATAATACTATTCCATGTTTTTGGAATTTATTACTTAATATTTTTAAATGTTTTTTATGTTCTTCTAATGTATTGGAAAATACTAAAATATCATCGATATAGACGACACAGAAATCCTTAAGGTCTTTAAAGATTCCGTCCATCCATCGTTGGAATACTTGTGGTGCTATATTTAGTCCAAAAGGCATGACATTCCATTGATAATGTCCTCTTGGAGTGCTAAAAGCTGTTAGGGGTTTTGATTTTTCAGTTAGTTTTAACTGCCAGAATCCTGATTTGCAATCGAATTTACTAAAGATCTTTTTACCTTTAGTTTGATTAATCAAAGCATCCTTTCTTGGGATAAAATAACCATCAAATACTAATTGTTCATTTAATCTTTTATAATTTATTACCATTCTTGCTTTTCCTCTTTTTATTTCACTATGGTTTCGTACCATAAATGATGGATTAGAGTGTGGACTTACTGTTTCTTCAATAAGCTTTGTATCTAGTAATTCTTTGATTTGGTTATCAAATTCATCTATATCTTTTCGAGTATAAATCATTGGTTTTACCCTTATAATTACATTTGGGTCTCTTAATTTAAGTTGACAATATCTAGGACTTTTATCCCATAATTTTAGTGGGTTTTCACTAAATTTTTCTTTTAAGATTTCATAAAGCCAATGAGTTTCTTCTAATACTTTTATTATAGGAGTCATTTCTCCTTTTTTAACTGGTGAAAATCCACGATCACATTTGTATTTATGTTGTTGTAAAAGTGGAATTTCTATCATTTCTTTATTTAATGTTAATCCAAGTGTTCCATTATTTATGGTCATTGGTAAGTATTCTGAAATAAAATTATTTCCTAAAATAATATCTCCATGCATTTCAGGGAAACATAAAATTTTTGGAATAATAAATTTCTTTTCATTAAACCAAATTGCTACTCTCTTTGCTTTTAGAGTAATAAAATTTTGAGTACCGTTTATACCCGTAATAGAAATCGGATTCTTCATTTTTATCCATTTTTCTGGTGGTACCGCATTTGGTCTACAAGAACATATTGTTGCTCCGGTATCTATTAACGTATATAGACTATATTGTTTATAGCCTGCAAAATTAAAATATCCTAAAACATATGTATATCTTTTCTTTCCATGACTTGGTGAAAATATTATTTCTTCTTTTCCTAGTTGGAAATGATATATTTGGATTGATTTACTAATTTCATTTTTACTAGTAGTTCCTGGTAATATTGGAATTTTTAAGGAATTATTTCTTTGACTACTCTCCCCTTTTTCAAAATTAATTGATTTCTTTGGTGCTTCCAAAGATGGTTTCGGAAAGTTTTGTTGCCATTGTGAATTCTTACTAATACTTCTAAAATAAACATTATTGCCTGAAACTTGTAATTCAACATTGTTTTGTTGCTTTTCAGGTTCTTCGTCTACTACCGTAGGTAAAATCCATTCTCGAGGGATTTCGAGATCTCTCCAATTCATCAATCTTGGTTGAATTGCTGAATCGAAAGGACGAGGCTCAAATATTTCTATAACATTTTTATCTAAAAAATGTGTTGTAGTTATTGGGAGTCTTGTTAACACATGTATTGTTTTCCAATGTATAGAAAGATTGGAAGATGTATTTTTCATTCTAATTCCTTTTGTTTGTATTTTTATTTTAACAGAATCCTCTATATTTGAGTCTGTTATTGATATGAAAAAATTTGGTTTGATGTTATACCAAATAATTCCATTTACTAGATTTGATTTTACTCCTCCAATTATTGCATTTAGAGGGTTTACGAATATTTTATCTAAAACTAAAACTGCTACTGGAGTATCCATTCCCTGTCTAAATAGAGCTATAATACATATTTGAATTAATCCAATATGGACATATCTAATTTCTGGATGTTTTTTCCTCCATCTAGCAATTTTTCTTTTGTCGAACAGTGTAATTTCAGCTGTTCCTTCATCTGTACTTTAAGCCGTGGTATTTCCACTAAATTGCTCAAATATTCTTGTAGAAAATATAATGGAGATGGTTTAAATTTTGTTATGAAGAACCAATGTTATATGTGAGATGGTTTAAACTCCATAAGGTGTTTCACATGTCCATGGTTCGTCGTTATGTTCCTGACCCTTCCTATGTTTTACTGGTTGAGGAGATTAAGATTGATGAGAGGGGTACGTACGAGACTTATCCAGTGAGGATTGAGGACCGCAGAGAGCAAAAATAGGGGAATCGGGTCATTTCGTTACTCAAAGTGATTTGGCATCACCATGGTGAGGAGGAAGACACATGGGAACTAGAATTGGAGATCCGTAGTAAGTATCATTTCCTTTTCACCTAAGGTAATCTTTCTTTACGAACAATTGTTTCTATTTTGTGGTCAAATTTTTTTTAAGGAGGGGGATTATAACACTCCGTGTTTAATTTTATGGTTATCTAGTTAAACTCCAGGATTAGTTTTACATTTACTACTAAGTTACATTATTCCATTATATCACTTCGGTGAAGTTTCATCGCAATTGGATTCGAATAGGGCAAGTTCAAATTGTTTTCGGTTACGTTTAATCTCACGGCCTATGTTGGCACTGGACCAGTATAGCTATTTTGGCATACCGGTTCGCCTGTCAAAAGCCCTCAGAAACTTTGGAGCCGGACCGGTATCTCAATTCTTCATACCAGTCCGGCATATGAAAACTGTAGCCTCGCTTTAATTGAAATTGACCAACTTTGACCTATTTTAAACCTCTTCCACCTCTATTTCAGTCCATTTTCAACACAAGGAGAGCTCAGAACATATATATATAGAGGGTGTTTCATGGTGAGATTTTAAGGTTTCATGGCTCAAACTAAAGCTTTTCAAACTAAAAACTCATATTTTTGATCCTCTTCGTCTTCGGTACGCAATTTCGGACTTGCATGTGAGATTGGAAGGCTTCTTGAGTTCACCATAGGCCACCCAACCCTTATTCTTCTAGTTTTCCAGGTGGGAGCTTCCATCTATTTATTAATTTCCTAATTTGTAGTTGATTGGGTTGAAATTACTATATTTTCGGTACCAAATTCAAAGTTCCTCTTGCATGTCTGTTGTATAGCTATGGATTAAACACTTTGAGCTTTGTTATTGATGGTATATTGGTTATATTTGATGAAAACGGAGGCTGATTGTCGTGCCATATTTAAATATTCATTTGTGAATTTAATATTAAAATGACTAGAAACGTCATACACATACATGTCTAATACTTGATATTTCTACTTAAATTCTGAAATTTACAGAATATAAAACATATTTTAACTTGTTATTAGACATGTCCTAAATGATTGATGATGATTCTAATATGTCTACAGATTTTTCCTCAATTATTGGCTTATGAAATTGTTGAAAATTATGTTTATTACCATAACATGTGGTGTAATTCATGAAATACTCTTATCAAACCTAATTAATAATTTGATTATGAATTACCTGAGTTAAACATTGTGTAATGCGTATCAATTTCCCCCATTAAATTAATTGCTGTGAGATAACGAGGTTGTTGGAACCGGATAAGCACCTGTATAGAAATGCTTGCATTATGCTATTGCACAGACCCATGGTAAAGATAGGGTGCCATAAATATGGTTACTAGTGCATAGACCCATGGTAAAGATGGGGTACGTATGTGGATGTCATATTCCGCCTAGTACATGTATTAGGTCGAAAAGGAGAAGGAAGTGGATGGACGTATTATTTGTGTGTTGTATTGAATTGATTGAATTATATTGTTTAATTAATTCAATAAATTTCCTGTTAATCGGGGATAATTGGGGAATTTTGTCAATGATTGAAATTGTGATCTATCTTATACTGCAGTATGCTCATGCATTGCATTTTCCTTTCCGTATAATTCCCATTGGGTTATTTTTGCTTTATTCCTTCATTTTTCTTTCAGGTAAATCTAGCGTCTCGGGTAGAGGTTGTGGATCAAGTCCGAATTCATCTTAGAGTCTTCTCTGATGCCTCTAATGGAATTAGTTCTTGTTTTCTCTTCAATTGTAGTAATTGTAATTTTTAATTTAGTTTGACTTTAAAATCTCTATGAATGTACTAATTTGTATTTTTCGAACTGGATTGTATTTGGATTCTAGCTTGTCGAAAGATTGTGTTTGGTTTATTATATCAAACTATTTCGTACTTGGATTGTTAACGAGTTGAGAAGTATTCTATATCTATGTTGTGTTTGTCAAACATGATGGTTTTCCTCATGATACGAATACTTCATGCCAAAATTTTATCAAATTTCTTTGAATCGCATTAGTGTCCTTGGAATATTTATCTGTTTATTCGTTGTTAATTAAATACAACATTCATTAACACCTTCTTAATTAGGCAGGTTGTTACAACACGTTTGTGTTCTTAATAAGGATAAAGCCACCTAAGTGCTAGAGTAGTGTCCGAATTTTAGCCTTTTTTGTCTTTTGCTGTTTATCCTAATGGAGCATTTATAACCCTAATTCTATGGGTATAAATAGAACATGGAAAGCTCATTCCAAGGGTCCTGAATTTTAGGTAAATAATTCTAGAAAGAGAAAGCTGGAAACTTACTTGCATTGTTCTTTAAGTTACTACTGACACAAGGGGGACGTACTACCGGAATAGCATAAACGTTACTGGAGGAACCTACCTACAAAACAAATCTCAGTTTCATTTACTTCTTATATCTATTTTCATAACTAAATTGTGCTTAGCTTAAATCACTAGTGGGGTGACCAATAATACTAACACCACTACAATTAGAAGGGGTGCTAATAATGATAAAAGCATATTAACTAATAAGAAATCTACCGGTTTTAACATAATAGCTTCCATTTTGGTGCTCTTATTCATCGTTTTAATAAGATTGCGGTTGCTTCATCTGAATATGAGAGCATTATAGTTTTCAAGTGAGTTTATACTTCTTCCTTGTTTTTTAATCCATACATTTATGTGGTTTTCCTTTTAATATGATTTCCTTTTGTGTTATTTTAATTGTGAATCTTAGAATATAGGTAGGATTTGGAGATTGAAATATTCAGATTATAGGTGGACGTCTCTGCAATAGAAGACACAACTTTAAATTTTCTTTAAATGCAAGTTGTAAAAATAGAAATAAGAGCTATAATTTTGCTAATGAAAAGGAATGAGCATGTGTGGATTTCACTTTTTGTTTTATTTATTGCCATAACCTATAGTACTAATAGTGTTTTGAAAAATGTTTTTACTTTATACTTTTTTGTTGCTATATTCAAAATAGTTTTATACCAACCCATAGGTTGCCCCAGTGGCGACACTAGGTTCCTATAGGAGATCGATTCATTTAGCGGGAGATTCTATATTCGAATCCCCTTATGTGCAAATTCCCTTTGACCAACATCAAGCTCAATTTCATGACTGGGTATGAGTCCTACATCCAATGTGGTGTACATGACAACTTTGGGGAAAGACCAAAAAAAAAAAAGTAAACAAAATAGTTGCTTGCTTTATGCTTCGTTGCGCAGATCAAGTGGTAAAGAATCTCAGTTGGAACCAAGAGATTCTCAAGTTTGAATGATGACCATACTTCAGAATTGTGTTTTTTTCAATACTTTAGGATTTCATTTTCCATGGAGAATGCTTTTCTTTCCATGGACCATCCGTTTTGAGGTGTAAATAGATATACTGTTTTTATGAAATTTGGTGAAAATGATCATAATAAGTAAATCGTCTCCACATAAGTTTATTGAAAAATTCAAATCGATAGTTAGGGTAACATAAAATTAATATGTATGACCCAAAAAATAAGTAAAAAAAAAACCCTCAATATTTTATTTAGTATGCTAAAAGGTAACCAACAAACGATGTGCCATTAATTCATGACAATATATTTAAAAATAACCAAAAAATGTGGTTGCAATATCCAAGTACAAGAGATAGATCTTAGCATACTACTATTGATTAGCTACTATACAAGCATGGTATTTTCTTAAATGCATAATGTACATCTATGTTTATATTACTCCTTTCCACCTACAGTTCCATGAGATTCCAACTACTACCCTCACAATCAATTAAACGTAAACAACTAATTTTTAATCTCTATGCAAAATTCAAACACAAACAAACACTGAACAAAACAAAAACAAAGTCATTTTTATGCAAAATTCAAATAAACACACAAACCGAATAAAACAAGAAGGAAAGGAAGAAAAAAGAGAAACAAAAGATGAAGGTGGTGGTCAAAATTTGGGGGATGAAGAAAGCAAAAAACCCTAACTCTGTATATATTTTTCTCACACTTTTTTATGAAAAAAAGATGGATCCCAAGGGCACATAATAAGCAAAATGTATAAGTTCATGAAGACATTATAAGTTATCATTGTTCAAACAAGGTTTTGGGTACTTATCGTGGCGTTAAGCTTTCTTTCTTTAGTTTCTCTTTTTGTAAAGATTATTTCATCGGGTTGTATTCATTTGCATTTTTGAACAGTAAAGCTTTAGCTAAAAAATGTATTGCACTGTTAATTGGATTGATTGATGAAATTGTGTATTAGTTAGGTACATTACGAGCAGGTGCCAAAATTATATTTCTTACTAATTTTAATTCACTTTTATGTCAATGTTATGTCATTAGCCTATGACTTTTTTAACTCACTTATACGAACTTTTTATGATACTGCTTCTTAAGTCACTTGAGGATAAATCAGAAAGTGACTTAAACGATCATTTAAGAGACCTAAATTTTTTAATTTTTTACACTCACTTACGTTGACATGTTTTTCTACTTCACATTAATTTAGCCCTTAACAAACGAGTAATGGAACACTAATTCAGCCCATGTCAAGCGAGTACTTGTGTAGTACCTCGCCGCATGTCATGTAGGTAAGTGTTGGGTTAAAAAAAATATTCAAACAACAATTTTTGACCCATCACCAATAATGGATGAGAGCCAAACCTCCACTATTATATTGTAGTGAGTGGAAATTCATAATCCCAACCTCAACTCTCTGCCTGCACTTAAATTCGTAGAGTTTCAAAGAAGGATGATGGGCTGTCAAGTACACGATAAGAATATATATATATATATATGGCATCAGATCGGTCTTCATCTTCTAAGGCCTGGACAATTGAGTCCATTGAAGGTGGAAGGTGATGGTAGGGGTGGAGGGGGTGGGGGCGGAGTGCAAGGTGTTGGTAGGGGCAGAGGATGAGGAGTGGAAGGTGTTGGAAGGGGTGGGGGAGGAGGAGATGGGTGGTGGTGGAGAAGAACATAGTTTTATTTCAAAGACTAATTACAAGAAAACTTACAAGAAAAAATTTATAACGCTCGTACATCACATGAATTTATATCCTTGTGTTAAGTAATAACTATAGCCAAAGTATTTAGCATTCAAATAAAAAGAAAGAATATTGCCCCGAAAAAGAAGAAGAAAGAAAACGTAGCCTTAAATTTGAACAAGGAGGATTCACCCTCCTACAAACACATTACTAAAAATGCATTGAGAAGGAGGATGAAAAGTTTAAGATAAATACTTAACACGAAAAACAAAAAATACCTTACAAATACATTTTACATTAATCAATTTCAAAGAAAGATACATTTGACTTTATAAATTTAGTTTTTTTTTACAAAAATAAAATATTCAAAAATAAAAATATTGCTTTTGACAAATCAAAGTAAATCTACAAAGCGCATAGTAGAACTAATTAAGTTTTTTAATTTTTTTTAAAGGGAAAAACGATTAAACCTCTATAAATTAATAGTTTCAAGACATAAAAAAATCTATAATTTCAAGAATATTAACTTAATAAATTAATAAATCAAGTCATTCATTCTTTCTTTCTTTCTTTCTTTTATTATTTAACAAATATTGTACATTGTATTTAGTTTCTCGCTTTGCTAACTATTCTTCAATCAAGTAAAATTTAAGAATCTATCAGTAGACTTCTATCTACTTAAAATTCATAACTAGACTTAACTAGAATTCAAAAGTTATAGTAACACAACTTGCGATACTACTTACGGTGATATTGCATGAAATCCGCAAATACAACGAATTGGCTGTGCGAATCTCGACACAAATACACCCGAAAACCGTAGCAAATTAAGAACCTGGAGCATTTCTACAATATTCAGATTAAGATGTAAATCGAAGACGCCACAACTGGGTGCAAAATACCGATTGATAAGTTGGATGAATACTATGAACAAACCGATAAGTTCAAGTAGTTCGTGAAGAACCAAAGAGGATTAATATTACTTAATATTATTAATGACTAATGTCTTAATTATTAAAATAATACATTGAATCCCTTCAAATATGGTGTAGAAAATATTAATCTAAGCACAATAAGGAAGCTATTAATCTAAATCCTAATTGACTAAGGAAAACATTCCTAATTGAATAAGAAAAGAATAAAAAATTTCTTATAATTAAAACTACTTAAAATCAAGCTTCCAATTTATTCTAATGGGCCTACACGAGTTGATACTGATACAACCCACGGTGATATCGCACGAAACCCGTAAACACAACGAATTGGTTATGTGAATCTCGACACAGATACACGTGAAAACCGTAGCAAATTAAGAACATGAACCATTTCTATACTCAGATTATGGTGAAAAACAAAAATGCCACAACCGGGTGTGAAATACCGATTGATAAGTCGAACGAACGCCACAGACAAACTGATAAGTTCAATTAGTTCGTGAAGAACCAAGGAGGATTAATATCTTTCAATTTTATTAATGAATAATGTCTTAGTTATTAAAATAATACTGATGGTGTCAAAATCTAGAACATATAATTAATGACCGACCAATCAATGAATAATGATGAATTAGAGGTTTAATAATGGAATGTTACTGTGAACAGTGATTGTGAACAGTACCATCGTATATGTGAACAGTGATTGTGAACAGTATCGACAGAAATTGATTAAAAATGAAGATGAACACGAGACATTTTTTATTAAGGTAGGTTCCCCCGGTAGCGCTTATGCTAGTCCGGCAGTACGTCTTCTTTTTGTGTGTGCTTACTTTGTATTAGCTTAAAGGCAATCGATTTGGATGATAATACAAGCTACCAATCTCTTTCTCTCTCTATATATATATCTATATTATAAAACACCAAGTTTGACCAAATTTATTTTCAAAAAGTATAAAAATCTAATGGTTAAAAATATATATGTTATGGTGTGCATTAACTCTACACCATTGGATGAATTTTATACACACATCAAGATGTCACATCAAAGTTAAAACACTCACACCAATACACACAATGAATTCTCATACACCAACAATTTTTTCTATATTAAAAATGATATAAGTTAAAATAAAAAAATTTAAATTTAATAAAAATTTAATATTTAAAATCTACTAATCAAGATTAATAAAACAAGATCCATCATGACTATAGAACTATGTAAAAAAAATAAAAATTATTAAGTAACGTTTAACACTAATAATATACACAAAAGTAAACTCTACGCACCAATAAATATTTTTACATTAAAATTCAATATTTAAACTCTACTAATCAAGAAATTTAATAAAAAATTTAATATTTAAATATAATAATCAAGAGCAATTAAAAAATATTCATCTTAAATAAAAAAAAATTTAATATTTAAAATATACTAATCAAGAAATTTCATAAAAAAACAATATTTAAATCTACTAATTAAGATCAATTAAACAAGATCCATCATCTATATTATAAAACACCAAGTTTGACCAAATTTATTTTCAAAAAGTATAAAAATCTAATGGTTAAAAATATATATGTTATGGTGTGCATTAACTCTACACCATTGTATGAGTTTTATACACATCAAGATGTCACATCAAAGTTAAAACACTCACACCAATAATATACACACAATAAACTCCCACATACAAATAATTTTGTCTACATTAAAAATGCCATAGCTTAAAATAAAAAATTCAAAATTTAATAAAAATTTAATATTTAAAATCTACTAATCAAGATAAATAAAACAAGATCTATCATGACTATATAATTATGCAAAAAAAAATCAAGAAAAATTATTGTGTAACATTTAAGGACTTATCTTATGCGTTCGTACATTATTTGTCATCTCAATGTGTCATATTTAGGACGTGCCTTATGTGGTTCAATCTGGTATACTTTTAGTTTTTTCAGCATGAAGATATATTAAACTTATGTTTCAGTTGTTCACAACGTTAGATTAAACTAGACAATGAACTTAAAATAGACTAATTGATTTTGTCGATTTAAATTTGTTACACGTTAATTTTTTTATCCTATTATCCTATTTTTTTTATTTAATCGTGCCGGATGGCACGGATATACCCTAGTATATATATATAATTTCATTAATTATATTTATAAGTATAGAATTAGGATTACAAATATTTCAACAGAATAAATAATAAACTGTGTAGGAGAGAGAGTGTATAATGGTTGTTGGTATTTTTTGGGGTATGAAAAGAGAGAGTATAAGAAACTCGAAAATTGGCCTGTATTTGTATTGCCAATGGCTTTATATCTTTTGAAAGAGATAGATGAATCTTGAAAGAGAAGGAAGATATATTTTTTGGTGTGTTTTGAATGAATAAATGAGGGGGTATTTATATGTAAAATTTAGAATGGTAAAAAAGTAAATTTGATGAAGATGAGGGGTAAAAAGGTAATCTTACAAAGGTGAGTGAATGTAAGTGAAATTTGAGTGGAAGTTAATGGAGATGAGTGGAATTTGAGTGGGATTTTAGTGGAGGTAAAAGTGAGATTTTACCGAGGGTAATTGTGGAATTTTACCGGGGGTAAAATTATTGAATTATCTTTGTAGGCCAATGGTAAAAATCAGTATTTAACCCCATCAAATACAATGAACCCTCTTTAAATAGGGTGTAGAAAATACTAGTCTAAACACAATAAGGAAACTACTAATCTAAATCTTAATTGACTAAGGAAAACATTCCTAGTTGAATAAGAAAATAATTAATTTTTTTTTATAATTAAAACTACTTAAAATAAAGCTTCCAATTTATTTTAACAGGCCTACACGAGTTGATTTGAGCCTATGTAGCCTTATGCCCGTCATTCCCCTCTTCTTGAAAAGGATTTGTCCTCAAATCCATGTTATGTTGTACACAAATCGCCCACTTTTCGACAAAACTAATCCTCAAATGCCTCTTCGAAGCTTGATATCTTCCATGCCAATAGAACAAGTACTTTGAATATTTATGATGCTTGAAATTTCTTGCCTGTCAAAACTCATCAAACTTCTTGCCATGCGACAATTCAATTTTTCTCAATTTGTTGAAGACGTTAACTAACAGGTAATTTGGATGAATATCAAACTTATTAATGCCAATGAAATCGATATGCGCAATTTCAATAATCTTCAATTATTCTAATGGGCCTACACAAATTGATTTGAGCCCATGTAGCCTTGTCTGCGTCATTCCCCTCTTCTTGAAAAGGATTTGTCCTCAAATCCATGTTATGCTGTATTCAAATTGCCTATTTTTCGACAAAACTAATCCTCGAATGCCTCTTCGAAGCGTGATATCTTCCATGCCAATAAAACAAGTACTTCGAATATTTACGATGTTTGAAATTTCTTACCCGTCGAACCTTATCAAACTTCTTGCCATGCGACAATTCAATTTTATCTCAATTTATTGAAAAAGTTAACTAGACAATAATTCAGATGAGTATCAAACTTATCAACGCGCAATAAAATCGATATGCTCAATTTCAATAATCTTCATATTATTCTAATGGGCCTACAGGAGTTGATTTGAGCCCATGTAGCCTTGTCCGAGTCATTCCCTTCTTTTTGAAAAGGATTTCTCCTTAAATCCATGTTATGTTGTACACAAATCGCCCACTTTTCGACAAAACTTATCCTCAAATGTCTTTTTGAAGTTTGATATCTTCCATGCCAATAGAACAAGTATTTCGAATATTTACAATGCTTGAACTTTGTTGCCTATCGAAACTCATTAAACGTCTTGCCATACGATAATTCAATTTTTCTCAATTTGTTGAAGATGTTAACTAGCAGGTAATTTGGATGAATATCAAACTTATTAACGTCAATGAAATCGATTTGATTAATTTCAACAATCTTCATATTATTCTAATGGCCTTACATGAGTTGATTTGAGCTCATGTAGCCTTGTCCATGTCATTCCCTTCTTCTTAAAAAGGATTTGTCCTCAAATCCATGTTATGTTGTACACAAATCGCCCACTTTTTGACAAAACTAATCCTCGAATGCCTCTTCGAAGCTTGATATCTTGTATGCCAATTGAACAAGTACTTCGAATATTTATAATGATTGAAATTTCTTGCCTGTCGAAACTCATCAAACTTCTTGTCATGCGACAATTCAATTTTTCTGAATTTGTTGAAGAAGTTAACTAGCTGGTAATTCGGATGAATATCAAACTTATCAACTCCAATAAAATCGATATGTTCAATTTCAACAATCTTCAAATCTAATTCTTCAACTTGAATATCTTCTTCTTTTTTTAGTGATGATGACGTTCGTGTCAATAGCTATCTTTGTAGATTCATGCATGATGTTTTGTACTTGAACAATATCTTCTTGCTGTACTTCCTCATCTTCTTTTAATTGCACACTTGGAACTATAATTGCATCCAATGATTCGAATTGTAGATCACTTTCTTCATCCTCCAATGGCGGCTTATAATTAGATTCTGATTCATTATTTGATAATGGCTTAGATATGGCTTCATTCTCCTCTTCTTTACATTGATTTGATTCGCGAAAGGTTGCATTCGGACTTGACTCTATGCCAGCCATCATGTTGAATTCAAGATAAGCCTCCATCATCTTCTCCAATTTATACCAATTTTCAGATCATTTGAAAGTGTTTTCTTCTTGATACGACCCATATTGTTATCTTCCCGAACTCTAACTTCTTTAAACTTACCACCATGTTTCTTATTAGCAATTCCCAGATCCTAATCATCTTCAACCTTATATTTTTTAAACTGAATTCTCCTTCTCCCATTAGGATCATTATGTGATAGCTTTACTTGCGTATTCTTTACTCGATCTAGACTTTTACAAACTTTCTTCAACCGCTCATGAAGTGGATCAAACTCCTATCTAAACACTTTTCTCACCTCAATTACGAAAGCCTCGGTAAACAATTTTGAATCATCCATAACCTTATATTGTAAAAAATCACACTTTTTTTTTGCTGGTGCTATTGTAAAACAGCAATAATTTTTGATCTAACCGTTGTATCAGGCTGATTTTTAGCTACGTTGTTTGGAACGTAATTTTACTATAATTTCATGAAAAATTAGGACGATCCGAGGTCGTTTTGATAATAAAAACCACAAATTTAGATAGCCAACATGATTTTTAAAATAAAAACAAAATGGAACTTTTTTTTAAAATCAAATTGAATCTCTAACAAGAACAATAAATAAAAAAGATAGATAAACCTGAAAGTAGAACCTCTCCTCTAATACCAACTGATACGATCCACGGTGATATTGCACGAAACCTACAAACATAACGAATTGGTTATGTGAACCTCGACACAGATACACACGAAAACCGTAGCAAATTAAGAACCTGGACCGTTTCTACAATTAGATTATGGTGAAAAACGAAGACGTCACAACCGGGTGCAGAATACCAATTGATAAGTCGAATGAATGCTACGGACAAACCGATAAGTTCAAATAGTTCGTGAAGAACCAAGGAGGATCAATATCTCTCAATATTATTAATGAATAATGTCTTAGTTATTAAAAATAATACAATGAACTCCTGTTAAATAGGGTATAGAAAATACTAATCTAAACATAATAAGGAAACTACTAATCTAAATCCTAATTGAATAAGGAAACTAAACACAATAAAGAAACTACTAATCTAAATCCTAATTGAATAAGAAAATAATAATAAAAATTCTTATAATTAAAACTACTTAAAATAAAGCTTCCAATTTATTCTAATCGCCCTACACAAGTTGATTTGAGCCCATGTAGAATTTGTTAAAAATGGGTATAAGAAAACACATTTTTCACCACTTTAAGGGCAAAATTGTAATAAGACTTTGCACTCGAGTGTGAAAGTTCTTAATATATTCGTGTTCTCCTACGTGAGTACATCGAAATCGAGTATTTGTATGCTCAAAATGGTTAAGGGGTGAATGAGAAATTGTCACCCAAAGTGAGCAAGTTGAAATGAAAAAATGCAATGAAAGTGGAAAGTCCCACATAGGAAAGATGGAAAAAATTCTATTGGTTTATAACTAAGCTCATGGGAATGCCTTATTGAATGATTCAAGATAAGAGGCTCTCTCTCGTGTACACAGGCGCGCACGGGGGGTACAAATCACTGACCAAAATGAGCCTAAAACCATTGCGACTAATGTGTGCCCGCACCTGCAGACACGAATGCCGGACCGGAAAGCGAGCCCTGCACGAGCTATGTTTTGCACCCGAAAAGTTAATTTTTTCCAATTTGAATTTTGAACTCATGCATTTATCTCAATTAAATTGCCACTTAAATTGTCAGTTTTTCAGAAACTGATTTTAATTAATGACCCTGTTAATTGTCATTATTCTCCAATTTGAATTAAAAGGAGACCTTGGCTCTTTCCACACAACAAACTTACACATAATCCAAATCTCAAATTCCTCTCTAAACCTGTTTTTCATCTCCTCTCTAGACAGTAGGTTTTAATCTCCGGTGGTATGTTCACGCATTTTCAGTTCAATTAGTGTACTTACGTGCTAAAGTACCACCGAACCATCGTCTTATCCTGGGAAATAGGCGTCGTTTAGTAGTCTCTAAGCACACCCGAGAGGCGGCGTAACTATTTTAAGGAGACTATGGTTATCACAGGACTCGGTATCGGCTTATATCAGCTTGTATCAAATCAGTTTATATGTTTAAAATTGCATAAAATTTCTAACAATCTTTAAATCTGTTAAAGCTAAATTATTTTGCAGTTTAGTATTCTTGTTGAAACTGATTGTAAACCTATTCTTTGTAGACAATATGACTGACTCAACTAATGGTGATAATGTTGTCGTACCTGCTATGGTTGCCACACCAACGATTGCTCCTGTCAAAGGGGGGAAACCTGAAAAATTTGGCGGGTAGAACTTTAAACGATGGTAGCAAAAGATGATGTTCTACCTGATCACACTGAATCTAGCTTAGATCTTGACCGAGAAAAAACCTGTTGTTGAGGAAGGTTCCCAAGACATTCAAGTAGTCAGCGTGACTGATGCTTGGAACCATTCTGATTACCTTGCCAAAAACACGATCATGAACAGCTTGTCCGATTCATTGTATGATGTGTATCGTGATAAGAAAACGGCTAAAGAACTGTGGGAAGCATTGGACCACAAGTATAAAATTGAGGATGCCGGTGCCAAGAAGTTCATTGTTGGCCGGTTTCTTGACTTTAAGATGGTCAATTCTAAAACTGTTGTAAGCCAAGTTGAAGAGCTACAACTGATTTTGCATGAGATACATTCTGAAGGAACGAATCTAAGTGAAAGTTTTCAAACATCTTGTATCATTGAAAAATTGCCACCATCATGGATTGAATTCAAATATTATTTAAAACATAAATAAAAGGAAATGTCAGTTGAAGATATGATTCTTAAACTTCGAATTGAAGAAGAAAATAAATTAAAACAGAATAAGGCTGAAAATGGTGGAGGAAATGGCAACAGCAATGGTAATACTGGTAATGGTTTGGGGGCTAAGGCTAATGTGGTTGAACATGGCCAAAGCTCAAAGAAAAAGGCAAAGGGAAAATGGATCCATATAGGTCCTAAGGGAGGAATTTCTAAGCCTAAATTTTAAGGCAAATGTTTTAATTATGGTAAAACAGGTCATAAGTCTTTGGATTGCAGGTTCCCGAAGAAGAATCATCAAGCTAATGCGGAGGAGAACATAGCTCGTGATGTGGGCGACATTAATTTGTCAGCGGTCATTTGTGAAGTGAACTTAGTAAGTTCGAATCCTAAGGAATGATGGATCGATACAGGTGCAACCCGTCATGTGAGCTTTGATAAGAAGATGTTCTTTTCATTTGAGGTGGTGGAAAATGGAGAGAAAATGTACATGAGAAATTCTGCTACCTCGAAAGTCAAGGGGAAAAGGAAGGTGATTTTAAAGATGACATCGGGCAAAGAATTAACTCTCAACAACATGATTTATGTGCCCGAAATTCGCAAAAACTTGGTGTTTGGTTCGTTGTTTAGCGAGCATGGTTTTCGTCTTGTTTTTTAGAGTGATAAATTTGTTTTGTCTAAGAGTGGAATTTTTATTGGTAAGGGGTATATGAGTGATGGAATGTTCAAATTGAATGTAATGACCATGGTTGAAAAGAATAAAAACAAAGCTAGCACTTTTACTTATATGCTTGAGTCTTCCAATTTGTGGCATGGTAGACTAGGACATGCTAATTACGATACTTTGCGCAAATTAATTAACATGAATCATATACCAACATTCAAAATTGACTCTAAACATAAGTGTGAAACTTGTATTGAGGCAAAACTGACAAGATCATCTTTCCAAAGTGTTGAAAGAGAAACTCAACCTCTTGATTTAATTCATGGTGATATATGTGATTTGAAAATGACACAAAACCAGAAGTGGGAATAAGTATTTTATTACTTTTGTTGATGATAGCACAAAATATTGTTATCTACTCAAAAGTAAAAATGAGGCAATAGAGAAATTTATTCTCTATAAAAATAAAGTTAAAAATCAACTTAATAAGAGAATCAAAGTAATAAGGAGTGACCGTGGAGGTGAATATGAGTCACCATTTATTGAATTTTGTTCAAAAAATGAGATTGTACATGAAATGACGGCGCCTTATTCACCTTATCTAATGGCATTGTTGAACGGAAAAATCAAACTTTAAAAGAAATGATGAATGCTATGTTAATAAGTTCAGGTTTACCACCAAACATGTGGGGAGAAGCCATTCTTTTGGCTAACTACCTTTTAAATAAGGTACCTAAAAAGAAAGAAGAGAAAACCCCATATGAATTATGGAAAGGAAGGAAACCATCATATAATTACTTGCAAGTGTGGGGATGTTTGGCTAAGGTGGCAGTGCCTCCACCTAAAAAGGTCAAAATATGACAAAAAACGGTTGATTGCATCTTTATTGGATACGCAGAAAATAGCAGTGCTTATAGGTTTCTTGTGCATGAATCTAATGTACCTGATATACACAAGAACATGATTATGGAATCAAGAAATGCATTGTTCTTCGAACATTTATTCCCATGTAAGCCAAAAAAAGATACAAGCTTTTCAAAGTGACCCCACGAGATCATTAATAAGGGTTCTCTTGAACAAGAAGATGAGAAAATTGAGGAAGAACTTAGACGTAGTAAAAGAGCTAGGACGGAAAAAATGTTTGGTCCAGATTTTCTGACCTTTATGTTGGAAGGTGCACCTCAAACTTATAAAGAAGCCATGAGCTCGATAGAAGGCCCTTTTTGGAAAGAGGCCATCGATAGTGAGATCAATTCCATTCTACAAAATCATACTTGGAAACTAGTGGATCTTCCACCAGGTTGTAAACCACTAGGATCTAAGTGGATTTTTAAGAGGAAAAGAAAAGCAGATGGATAAATAAATAAATACAAGGCGAGACTTATAATCAAAGGTTATAGGCAAAAGGAAGGCCTTGACTATTTTGATAATTATTCTCTTGTGAAGAGAATAAACTCCATTAGAATGGTATTTGCAATTGCTGCCTTACGTAATCTCCAAGTACATCAAATGGATGTAAAAACTGCTTTCCTAAATGGAGATTTAGAAGAAGAAATTTACATTGATCAACCCGAAGGGTTTTTTGCCCCTAGGCAAGGAAAGAAAATGTGTAAATTGGTAAAATCTCTATATGGGTTGAAGCAAGCACTAAAAGAATGGCATGAGAAGTTTGATCACTTTATAATTGTGAGTGGTTTTAAAATAAATGAGTGTGACAAATGCGTTTATGTCAAAGATACTGAAAGTGAGTATGTTATGGTGTGCTTGTACGTAGATGATATGCTTATTATTGGGAGCAATGATAAGATGATTCAATCTACGAAAACCATGTTGAATTCGAGATTTGAAATGAAAGACATGGGTTTAGCTAATGTGACCCTAGGGATTAAAATTACAAGAACTCCAGATAAGCTTATTTCGAGTCAGACTAATTATATATATAATATTCTTGAAAAATTTGATAAAGATAATTCTGGAGTTGCAAGAACACCAATAGATTTATCTCTGCATTTATCTAAGAATAAAGGAGAGAGTGTTTTTCAAGTAGAATACTCTAGGGTGATATGCAGTCTAATGTACTTAATGAGTTGTACAAGACCAGATATAACTTATACAGTAAGAAAACTAAGCAAATATACGAGTAATCCCGCAGTTGACGGGCAAGCAGTTATGAAATTGTTAAAATACTTGCCATTTACTCGTGATTATGGACTGCACTACTCCAGATATCGTACTGCGGTTGAAGGATACAGTGATGCAAAATGGATATCTAGTGAGAAAGACTCTAAATCCACTAGTGGATATGTATTTACGTTAGGAGGAGGATCCATTTCATGTAAATCCTTAAAACAAACGGTGATAGCCATATTCACTATGGAATCTAAGTTAATCACACTAGACAAATGTGGGGAAGAGGCTGAATGGCTACGTAACTTCCTAGAAGATATTCCAATCTGGACAAAGCCTGTGCCTCCAATTTTCATTCATTCAGATAGTCAATCTGCAATTGGTAGAGCCCAGAGCAATATGTATAATGGTAAGTCAACACATATTCGTCGACAACATAATACAATTAGACAATTACTTTCAACGGGTGTCATCTCCATAGACTATATAAAGTCTAAAGATAATATTGCGGATCCGTTATCCAAAGGGTTAAATCGAGAGCTAGTTAATAAATCATCGAGGGGAATGGGGTTAAATCCCATGAATTAACAAGTCTTTATAGTGGATACCCAACTTATGTGACTGGAGATCCCAAGATTTAGGTTCAAAAAGGACAAATAAATTATAAAGACTATGTTGGATCACTGTAGGGGTTTCTCCCAAACTCATTCCTATGATTAACAGTGATGCCCGTATGGATGAAGGTTAAACTAAGCTTTTAATGATTCTTATGCATCGACAAATCGAGCGGGGTAAGGCGGGTTGCCCTTAATTAAGAGATCACATATGTAAGAGGGAAGAAAAACCACTTCCAGGAGAATTGTTTAGGGCAAAATTCTTGTAAACTCTAACAGAACCAGGCATATGTTTATGGCCATTAAAGAATGTAATAGTGAGAACTGAAATGTTTAAGGAAGATTCCTGTGTGAGTTATGTCATCATTTACATAAATGACAGAACAATTCAAGGATATCGCATCCACTGTTTAGTTAGTAAAGTAAACATAGTATCACAAGGGAGGGTTCAAAGGGTAAAACCTACCTATCCTATGCAGGTTTCGACCATCGATTCTTTCCACCATCTCTTTTGAGCAGTTGGTCTCAAATTATCATTCATGTGGAGAATTGTTAAAAAATGGGTATAAGAAAACACATTTTCCACCATTTTGAGGGCAAAATTGTAATAAGACTTTGCACTCGGGTGTGAAAGTTTTTAATATATTCATGTTCTCTTACGTAAGTACATCGAAATTGTGTATTTATATGCTCAAAATGGTTAAGGGGTGAATGAGAAATTGTCACCCAAAGTGAGCAAGTTAAAATGAAAAAATGCAATGAAAGTGGGAAGACCCACATAGGAAAGATGAAAAAAATTCTATGGGTTTATAACTAAGCTCATGGGAATGCCTTACTGAATGATTCAAGATAAGAGGCTCTCTCTCGCTCACACAGGCGCGCAACGGGGTGCAAATCATAGACCAAAATAAGCCTGAAACCATTGTGGCTTATGTGTGCCCGCACCTGCGAACACGAATGCCGGACTGAAAAGCGAGTCTTGCTCGGGCTAAGTTTTGCACCCGAAAAGTTAATTTTTTTCAATTTGAATTTTGAACTCATGTATTTATCTCAATTAAATTGCCACAAAATTGTCAGTTTTTAAGAAACTGATTTGAATTAATGACCCTGTTAATGGTCATTATTCTCTAATTTGAATTAAAAGGAGACCTTGGCTCTTTCCACACAACACACTTACGCATAATCCAAATCTCAGAATCCTTTCTAAACCTGTTTTTCATCTCCTCTCTAGGCAGTAGGTTCTAATCTCCGGTGGTAAGTTCATGCATTTTCAGTTCGATCAGTGTACTTACGTGCTAAAGTACCACTGAACTATCGTTTTATCCTGGGAAACAGGCGTCGTTTAGCAGTCTCTAAGCACACCCGAGAGGTGGCGTAACTGTTTTAAAGAGACCGTGGTTATCACAGGACTCGGTGTAGGCTTATATCAGCTTGTATCAAATCAGTTTATATGTTTTAAATTGCATAAGATTTATAACAGCATTGTCTACGTCAACTTGTCATACATGTAACAATGGTTTCTCGTCTCAAATGTGTGAAAAAAATCAACAATGATACACGAAATGCTAAAAGCATTATGTATTGGAAAATTATTAATTTAGATATCACATAAGACATATTACGTAAGACATATATGAAAGTTTTTATAATGTATTATCTTATAAATTTAATGAATTACTAATTTAGAACATTATCTTAAGGTGGGACTAGCAAATTAATTAATCGATGTTATTAATTAATTGGGTATTAAATTATCGAGGTTCTACATTACCTGAGTAAACGAAAGGGAAAAAAATAGAGGAAAAGCTTGAGACAAAAAAAAAATTGGTACGAGAAAGAAGGACGCATTAAATATAAGTTGGAAAAGAAATTAAGGACGTAGTAAAAGTTATCTACTTAATATATATGATAAATAGAAGAGAAGAGAAGGTAGCCGCAATTGTAGCATTGCAGTTTTACCCACCTATGTACATATTTCAATAATTTACTTTTACATCATTGTTAATCATCTTTGAATAGTAGACGTACCCCCCACTCTTTCACCACCACTATTTCTGGCCTGAATGATCTTATACTTACCTCAATATCACACTTCATGCATTTTAAATATTTACCCCGGAGATCACCATAGCCCATAGTTGTATGCTCCAGGCAAGTAATGTTGCCTGGATTCCTGAGGAAATTCATATTTGTTCGTATTGGGTTTAAGCGGTCTTGACAAGACTCCCAGAACATTAAATCAACTTCGATTTCAATCAAGTTACATGATTTGACTTTGTTTATCACTTCCAAAACGGCAAAAAAGCTATAGAACTCTGGAAAAATGACTTTTCCTGTAGTAGTGCGAGGCAGCTTCAACAAAACTGATTCCCCCGTAAAAGTATGATTGCAGAACCATTCTGGAATAATTCTTCCTGGAAGAAAGACATTTTCAGCAATTCGATAATAGGTCCCCCTGTGGCTTCTCTGCATCTACCAAAATAATACGGTAAAGTGGCACAATCAATAAAAACACTATATATATATATATATATTACATATATACTCACACAAAAAATATATAAGTATGTGTTTATATAGAAGTTAATAGAGAACCTCAAGCTTTTGCTGAAATAATGTATTAGCTATAATCTCACTCTCTCCATAATCGAGCAATTTCTTGCAATCTTGGAACGAAGAAGCATACTGTATTTTGCACGCAGAAAATTGATCCGCAGGGACTCGCAACGATGCACAGTGATCTACTGACAATACATTTAATCTTGATGGAAGATCTGGTAGTTTTAGAAGACTTGTGCAACGATCCAACTCGAGGTCTGCAAGTTGAGAAAGTTGACTCAGGCTTGGTAGGTTTTCAAAATTGTTTCCTCCAAGCCACAACTTTTTCAAAGAGAATAATGACCCAAGTTCACCAGGGATCGCTCCCTCCAACAAATTGCAGTCAGTGAGATCTAACAATGTTAACGAAGTTAAACCCCAAATTGGAGCCAACACCAAACTCCTTGTGGTTTTTTGACGTTTTCTCCCTTGAAGCAAATACCGGAAAATTGAAGTTGGTGATTGAGATGAGCACTTGCATAAGGATAATTTCTTGAGATTTTTCAAATATTGAATGGAAGGTGGTAGCTCTTCTACAGCAATTTCGTCTAAACGAAGCTCCTCCAGACATTCTAAATTCCCCATCTCCTCTGGTAATTTTTTCACTTTTGAGCAGCCCAAGAGAATGAGTGATTTTAGATGTTTCAGTGTACAAAGGGTATTAGGAAGAATCACAAGATTTTTGCAATGATGTAAATCTATCAAAACAAGGTTGGGCATGTGAACAATTGACGAGGGTAGCTCTTCTATAGCTGTTTCTCCCAAATGTAGCTGCAATAATTTGTCCATATTTTCATGGATCTCTAGGAACTTTTGAAGTTTGACGCAGCCAGAAAGATCGAGAACCTCAAGAGATACCCAGTGAATAGCATCTGGAAGGCTTCTAAGCTTTTCACACCCAGCCAAATTTAGGTAAACAAGCTTGTTCAAAAGTCCAATAGACAGGTCGACCTTTACCAAACTCGTACACCCTTGAAGAACTAGTTCCACAAGATTATGGGCCTCTCCCAAGTCTGAAATCCCAACTAGGTTTCGCGAATCACTAAGGTCGACATATTTAAGGTCTTTCAGCTTCTTCTTCTTCTTCTATATATATATATATATATATATATATATGAACAGCAAAAAAAATTAGTTGGGAGTAAAAACAATTAACAACAGGTTTTCTAGTAGTTTATTAAGTCAAGGTATATAGCCGAATTAACTAAACCAAGCAAATTGGATTTGTTTTTTCTCTTTTAACATGTATTAACTATATCAGCATATTCATTTTTTTATTTTTTAATTTTTTTTAGTAATTCATATGTTAAGGTAACTTTTTTAGTAGAGTATGTACCAAATCTCATAATAGATTGTATTATACTATTTTCTTCTATGAGCCATACATGCAGGTGTCAGGTGAAGTGACTCGAAAAACCTCAAAAACAGGATACGACAGGAACATAAAATAAACAACACAATCACCACCACTAACGGTGACGATAACGATAACAACAACAGCTACAACAACGGCAACAATAATAATAATAGAGTAGTATTTTATTTTTAATCTTTTAAAAATGAAACATTAGTAGTTACTAGTTAGTTCTTCGAAATGATGAATGAATTCACGTTTTGTTAAGCACTCGTTTAGTTGTGCCTCAAAATGTGAATTAAACAATTTATAGTGAGACAATTTACAATTCTTACATTTAGTTAGTTGTGTTTGGTTGTGAAAATTAAACAATTCTAAATACTATAATTTAAATTAATTCATGAAAAACTTAAATTAACTCATTTCAGCTATCAAATAAAACTAGTGACACATCTAGACAATATTTGAGGAGATCTAATATCGACACTTGATGGTGATACTTTTAGACAAACTTTTAAATAAGATATAGGAATTTAAAACATGATTTTCTTCTAATCCTAACTCAGCCATGATTTTCTTCTAATCCTAACTCAGCCAGCACCCTCACTCTGTCTTTTTCTCCATCTCATCACCGTTATATGTATCTATTTATATTTAACGCACAATTATATAATCATTAATTATTTTTTCATCTCTAACAAAACAAACTCTATACAGACAACCACTGTCCACGTTCTTTATCTACATGTATTTATAAACTTATTTTTCTCAAATTAATAATATCACTTTCTTTTCCAAACATCTCAAATTGAAAGTGTTAATATTTTTGTGGCAAACATAATATCTATTAATAAATTAAGTTAGTCTTACTATTCTGGAACTCTCTTAACTTATGTTCTCAACTCGTGGTTAAGATTTAATTTGAGCCTTTATGTTGTAATCCGACGGCTCACAAACTGTCTTGATTTATGTCTCTAGCTGGTGGCTGGGATTTAATTTGAGCCTTTATGTTTTAATTTCACAACTCACATATTTCTGTGATAAACTAAGCAACTATTTTATCTCCTACTTAAGTTCAATTCATGTGATATACTAAACAAATATATATCTCCTAATTAATTTTAATTTATGTGATAAACTAAACAAGTGTTTATCTCCCAATTAATTTCAATTTATGTTGCCTTTTTTATATTATATTATATGTCTATGTTCTCAATTGGTAGTCCAGATTTAACATTGATGTTTAAATAATAATTGGGGATGGAAAAAAGGTTAAAACTCAGCAAGTTTTCGACAAGCCTAACCCTAAAAGTGAGCATTTTAAAAAAAAAAAACCGAAAAAGGGGAGGATATGAGTTTAAAAACCCGAATAGGAATCAAGCAAATAATTAATTGATCGGTGCGGGAAGGGATGTTGTTTCGGTAAATCGGTTGGTAAATAGCCCTTACTAATACCGAATCGCTTGATTTTTTGGTTTTTCGGTATATTTTTGTAAATTTCAGTTTTTCCATTGTTTTCATTTGTTTTGATTTCGGTAAAGAGTATTACAAGTGCAAAAATTTATAAAGTCTATTTGATTGCTTTCTCTTTCCATATACTAGGATAATTTTAGATTGGAATTAGTAGGAATTTAAACACACAATGAAGTGAATTGCTACATTAAAACTTGGTTGTTAAAGATCACTTCGCAGTATAAGTCTAAATCTTTTTTAAAAAAATAGTAATTTGTATGTATAAATTCTTGGTATCTATGGTCTTAACTATATCTGATAGTTTTTGTGTTTAACTATTCAACATGTTTTGTCAAATTACATATTTTTTATAATTTTGGAATTGGTGTTTTCAATATCTTACTTTTTGGTACTTTTTGATACTTCTAATACCAAAACCAAACCAGTGTCCGGTATTTTCGGTTTCACTAAATTAATTCTCGGTATATAAATATATCTTACCAAAACCATTTTTTCTCGGATTAATTTGGCATGTTTCGGTAAAAACCGTATCGAGTGACACCCCTAGGTGCGGGTTGTGTTTGGGCTAGCCACATTTCTTGTGATCTTAATTACTATTTTTCGCCGCCGGCAGGCAATTAATATTGTCGTCAATGTTTTAGAAAGTGAGTTTGAGGCATTTTGTCCAGACGAGGCGAGGCGAGGCGAGGCGTAAGCCTCGAGACGTATGGAGGTGTAAACCTCATTTTTATTTAATTTTTCTCTAATAAAATCACAAAAAATATAAATTAAATTACTTTTGATTTTTTTTATAAATTAATGTGTATTATGTACCAAAAATTTAACTAAATATTTTTATTACTTTTCAAAATTTTAAATAAGCAACAATTTTTTTTTTTAAAATAAAATAAAATAAAGAGAACACTTTATTTAATGGAGCCATTAGGAATCATATAAATATTCAATATAACTAAAGCTACTTAGGTCCTTTAACACTTAAAATTAAAACCCTACTCTTTTCTTTAACCCTTCTCTTTTTTCACAACCACAGCCACAAGTAGAGCTACAGCCGCCTCTTATCATCTCCTTCCATCTCTCTTCATCTTCATCTTTCACTTCTCTCACATGTCCTTATCATCTTCTTCGTTCCGCACTTTACAAGGTTCTCTCTATGTAGAACGCCTCACAAGCTTCAAATGAGGAAGAAGAAGCTCCAATGTGCGCAGCTCTCCCTTTTTCTGTTTGTCGGCTGTTTCGTTTTGGCTCTATGTGCGACATCATTTTTTTTTTTTGGTTTAGGACTAGAGTTGTAAGATTTTATCTTATTTCTTTTCATTTTATTTTTAAAAAATAACATAAATGCATCAAAACTATGTAATTTCACTCAATCCACGCCTTGAGGCGTACGCCTCAAACATGCCTCAGCCAGAAGACGCTAAAAGCCTCTGAACCTTTTCTCTCACCTTGAGGCGTGTGCCTAACCACTCTCGCCGCCTCACTTAATTTGTTGTTCCCACTTTCTTACCGTCTACCTACCCACTATCTTAGGCTCACCTAAACCATACATATACAGTGCCATTGAAAACCACCACCCAAACCTCATGTTCACTAGTCCACTGCTATCTCTTCCGTCACAAAAGATAAAAAACAACTAAACCTCATGTTCATCAAATACCAACCATGGGCCATCTTACTTCATTTCTTTTAACCTTTATACGAATACCAAAATCAACATTATTTATCAAACCCAAAATCGAATCCAAATTCGCTTCCACAAGTGGGCCATCCTCGCCTTTTGTCACTCGGTCGACCATTTTTAGCATTGCCGGATCTCGCTCCGGACTTCAACCATGCCAGACCTTGCCCTGGACGGCCAATCATGATGGAGAATTGACTATTATAGAAGATCTCAATCATTCCGGTCACTACCCAATTTCAAGATTGGTTTCAAACTCAAGTTGGTCTCATAGTTACCATGTTGAGTTTGGGAAGGATGTTAACATATACAAATATCTTATATTAGGCATTTAGTTAATATAATCAAACTTAATCTTCCCAAATCCCATTAATTTTATATTTCATATTTAGGAGATTTGCATTCCTTGTTTATGTCATGTTCAGAGTCTATATAACGCTCCTTTAATAGTTTAACAATTAAATTCAATACAATTATCTCTTTTCTATTCTCTATTATTAACATATATCTACTCTTTAGTTAAAAGAGGAAGTCCGAATTTAGTTAAAAAAAAGGAAGCCCTTTCTGGAACTTGATTATATAAATCTATATCTACTCTTTGTTAAATCTTTAAAAATTCAAATTGTTCAAATTGGATTGGTAAAACATAGATTTTACTCTTTATTGTATAAAATATTTCTAAGATGTTAGCTGCCACAAATGTTGATTCTAATGGGTGTTAAAAAGGTCACTTGAAGAATTTGGTTATATGTCTTGGTTATATCCAAACATACAAAAAAAAAAGTTAGGTCTTTATAACTAGGGTGGATGAGCATGTCAAAGCTGATATTTGTGTTGTTATGGTGATTGAGTTGTAAAGTCTTACATATACTAGATTGAAACCTAGTGACTGTGATGACTTGAAGAGAAGAATTTTAAGTAAGATTCTCAGTTGGCACACAGTCGCTTGTCTTATCCTAGAAGAGTATAATTAATAATCACAATGCTGGCGAGTATTCAAACATACTGGTGCAGGATTTTTGTTCTAGCAAAAGGTATTTTGAAAGATATTGATGCTACGCTTAGAAATTTTTTATAGAGTGGCCTTGAAATAAGAAGACAGTTTATGAGTTAAATGGTGCCATGAATACATGTTAAGAGGTCAATGTTTGTGGACACGTGTTTGCCCTACTTGAGCTTCTTGGGCATGGAGGAAAATAATGAAGCTGAGACATATTTTCTATAATTGTATCAAATATAAAGAGGGCTCTGGTGCATCTATAGTTGCTTGGCATGATAATTGGCATGAAGAAGGCCCTCCAGTAAGAAGGCTTGGCCCTGCCCTAGGATCATATATGTTGCATTTAGGTTTTCTTCTAGCAGAATATATAAATATGTTCATCATGGGAGATTGGATTTCCCTAGGCCAATTTCTGAAAAAATGAAAAAAGCAACGAGCAAAATTGTCTCCCTTGCATCCTAATATGGACGATAAGGTGGAGTGGATTCCTTGTGTTAATGGAAATTATAATAGTGCTTAAGCTAAAGATGTAATTAGAAGGCATGGAGATAAAGTGCCATGGTGTAGAGTTGTATGGTTCAAGACTCAAGAGTTAATTTGTGGATAGCTTATAGAAGGAGAATGCTAACTAAGGAGAAGCTTAAAGATCAAGGTGTATTATGTTATGTTGCAGTGGTAGATCTGAATTATTTGTTTTTGTTGACTGTCTTTTCTCCAAAAGCATTTGGAAGGAGGTGCTTACAAGGGATGCAAGAAATAAGAAGGTGAGGAACTGGATAAGGAATCTGTTTTTGCGATAATTGACACTTAAGGTGTAGATTTCAACGCAAAAATGAGATCCCTAGCCTTAGCTAGCTGCAGCTGTGTATATAACATGGATGATAAGATTGGAAAATGGTACTGTAGAAGATTGGAAGCATTGTTATATATTTTTCATTTCAAGTTTTCACCATATTATCTTTTGTTCTTTTCCCTAAACATGAAATTAGAATTTACACAAATCTCAACCCTTGACCATTACAACATAGTTTGTTAGCCTTGAGAACTACTTTATACTTTTTTTAGTTTTCTAAATTAAATCATTTTCTATTTTAATCATACACATATGTGATAACGTATTGAGTGACATAATTGATGTAACAAATTCTACCATAGTCAACAAAACAATTTAATTATTAACCATATATTGACTAGGTTAAAGTTATTGCGCAAATATTTAAAACAAAAGTGTTGAAACAAAATGATACATACTTACTTTGAGATGGAGAGAGGGAGGGAATATATATATATATATATATATATGGAATTAAAAATCTTACCGTTCTTCCCTCCCAAAGTTGTCGAAGCCTACTCCAATGTAGTCGAAGTCCAACGAGATTGTTTGCTTCAAACGTTGTTGGCAGATAATTTGAAGGATATTCGTCCCAAACAATCCACCGTAGCTCATCAGGAAGATAATCAGGACCTTTTGGAATGCATGTGTTATGAATTTCCAGTAATCTTAGTTTGGTCATCTTTCTAAAGGCATCAGTCGCCACTTCAATAGTGTATTGTCGTTTGTGGGGATCCAACACATTGCGTTCCCGACCCAGCACTATGCCTTCAATGTTTTCTGTACCCTAACAACCAAAATAAACAAAATCCAGTATATATACAATTAGTAACTGAATAAACATATACATATACACATACATATAACTATTAATACATTCATTTATTATTATATTTACTTCTCGTTAATTGTAATTCAAATGGAGGATCAAAGATTATAGTTTAAAGAGCTTCTTACCATGCTTCTTATTAATACACGTTCAATATCGCTGGTAACCCACAATCTGCTATGCTTCCAAGGCTGTCGAGGAAAATTTTGACGAACTAAATACTGACCCATTTCTCGTATCAATTGATGCATATAAACGCAGCCATATGAACGATGTATCAATGATTTATGAACGAGAGTACTTATGGAAAGATTCGGGTAAAAACGAAAACTGTCTAATATTCTTGTTACACATTCTTCTTTCCTTCCACTGTAGAAACATGCAATATCTAGGAATGTATTTTGCACAATTCCATCTAAACCATCAAAACCTATTTTTAGTTTTTCAAGAATACCTCCATCCGGGCCTACTTTCCTTATTTTTTGCAATGAATCTTTCCAAACATCCAAGTCTTCACGATTTAGTGCGGAACCCAAGACTACAAGAGCTAAAGGAAGCCCCCCACAATAATATATAACTTGATCTGAGAGCACCTTGAAATCTTTTGGAGGACACATATCATTGAAGGCCTTCAAACAAAATAGCTTAGTAGCTTCAATATAATCTAATAAACTCGCCTCATGTATTTGGACCTCATCACGCGTATGAAGCAGTTTTCTATCCCTAGTTGTTATTATAATTCTACTCCCTGGACCAAACCACTCCTGACTTCCAGCTAACTTTTCTAATTGCTCTGAACTATCAACATCGTCAAGAACAAGAAGAACCCTTATAGACCGCAGCCTCGTCATCATTAGTGCAATTCCATCCATATCACTCGCTATCCACAAATCCTTCATCCCCAGGACTTTGGAAAGAAGCTGCCGCTGTAAACTTCTCAAACCGTCCTTTTTTGAAACTTCTCCAACTTCATCAAGAAAACAGGCAACTTTAAACTGATCTTCAATTTGACGATAAACAGCCCTTGCTAAAGTTGACTTGCCGATGCCACTTAATCCCCATATGCCAACGGTGCGAACAACACTGGACTCTTCACCCAACAACAAAGTCACCTTCTCTATACGAGACTTCATTCCAACCAGACCCTCATCTTCAACTTTAATTTTAAATGGGAGTTTACTCCAAATCTTTTGAACAATTTGGTCTATAAATTTCGATTCATGCCTGTAGATTATAAAGGATGTGAATAAGAAAATATAGTAAAGAAACACAAAAAGATTATATATAATATTTTTTTTTTGGTTCTTTGGCTCAAAATTTATTATAAATATGTAGTCACAACGTGGATTACTGAATCAGTAAATAGAACAAGAACAAGAACACAATATATCAAACATTTCGAATAGTGGAACTACTTCTAAATAATAGTGTAATTAAAATGAGAAGAAGCTTTCCTCATCTAGGGTCCACATTATTCACATGTAGAAGGCAGAATGTTTATTTTGATAACTTTTTCCGGGGAGAATCTGAGGATGGTATCAAGGACTATTGGGTAAGTTATGTGTTCAGATCCGATATTTTTACCCACCACACAGATTTAAAACCTCTTGTTGAAGATTTTGTGTATTTGAAAAAAGGGAGAAAAGGCAAAGAAAAAAACCAAAGCAAGCACCAAGAAAGCATTCATGTGTTTTCCTAAGTTCCACATAGAAGAGAAATAAAACTTTTCATGAGTTTTTATAAGGAAGAATTTGCCTAAGGGATTGAGCCCTTTGGGCATTAGGCTTTCGTGCTTTTGGGTGAGAACTTGGATGGTCTGGTTCACCACGTGTGCCCCGATCAACCCGGGCTAGGCCAGGCTTGGGCTTACTTTAGATCTAAGTATTATCTTATTAGACAAAATACTTTTGGAAAATTTTATTAAAAAAATAAAATTATTTTCTTTTTAAATTTTTGAAAATTTGAAAGGCTTTGACTGAGTCGGTTTGTTTTGGATAGCTCCCATTATCGACTGTTGTGTTTTTCTCTCCCTCAACGCAATGGTGCAATAATTTTTTCCTTTAAATTTTTTTTTTCGTCTCTCTTCTGGGATACACGAAAAATAAATAAATTCCTCCATCCTCCATTGTCGAAAACCTTCTCTAAGCTTAAAAAAAATCCACCAAATTTTTTTTGCCTCCACCAAGGATAGTTTATCAATTTCGGCCGAGTTCTAAAGGGAATTAGAATTCTGATTTCCCACCGTGCAAGAAAAATTGAGACAGAGGGAATTATCTGGGCTTGTTTTATCCTGGGGACAGCGTGGTCATTCAAAACTGATAGCACAAACACCTACCAAGCTGCAAAACGTCTTAAAGAGAGCTACCTAGTCCGCGACTCAACCCAGTATTTCCTAATCGTTATTTGGTAAATTTGTTCTTGTTTCAGCACCTCTTAATTCTGAATGGGCCACCATTTCAGATTTAAGTCAATCAAACAGCTCCTTAAATAAACAAATAATTAGCTATATATATAATTGAAGTTATGGAGTATGAGCATAGAGGAGTAGGATTAGTTTACCCATCCGCAATTTTGTCCAATTCCAATCCAGACAAGTTGCCTGCGTCTGTAAGAGTTTTTCTCCAGATTTGGACCCTGTCCGAGTTGTGTTTGCGAAACATTTCTCCAAAATGCCCTTCCTGTTTCCGTACATCCGAAGGCTCAACGTCATAAAAGACTGGGATGACTATTTGTCCGTTTGGTGATTTACTACTGCATTCCATGATCTTCACAAGCTCATCTAAACACCACCATGAAGAAGCGTAGTTTTTGGAGAAAACGACGACGGCAAAGCTCGATTCCTCGATGCCTTTGAGGAGGGCTGGTGGGATTGATTCCCCTGTTTCGAGCCTCTCGTCGTCCTTGAATGTGTAGATGCCTCTCCTTTCAAGAGCAGAGTAGAGATGATCAACGAAAGTCTTCCTAGTATCATCCCCTCGAAAGCTTAAGAATACATCGTATTTCCACCTATGAATATGATGATCTTCTGTTGAAGAGGAAGAAGCAGAAGCAGCAATAGCAGCAGCTTCAACTTCCGAAACCTCTTCAATTTCTACCATACTTTTGCTTAGTTTTAAAGCTAAGCATCAGGGAGTGAATGAGAAAAAGAAAATATGTATAAATGTGAACTACTACTCTATTGCTCTTAATCTCTCGCTGGCTCGAAAATATGAACTACTACTCCTCTGTTGCTATTCCCGTCCTTTATATAGTACAATTCTAGTCACAGACCAAACTTCGTGGAACCTGCACGGAAGGGGAGGGGGGGGGGGGGGGGGGGGGGGGGCGGGGGCGCGGAAAATTCAATTTTATTACTATTATACTTGACCCACTATTTACTGCTGCTCATCTATAATATCGTTCTAGTGACAATGGGAAACTTTTTTGATCTTGCACGGACACATTTACTTAGGGGTATTATGGCGAATTTGAAAAGTAGCTATCGAACCGAACTACTTCATATCGATATGTTAAAAACTGAATCAAAAAAGAAATCGAAATCAAAACAAAGACAATGAACCAAAACCGAATAAGTTTGGTTTGGATTTGGAGAGTGCCAGTGCAAAATAAAACAGAACCATATGCAAAACGATGTCATTTTAAGTTTATTTTTGAGCTCGTGATTAAATTATAGCGACTCCTTCGTACTATTTAATTTTTACCTAGTAGGGGCAAATTGTATTCAATTACAAATATATTGGCCCTGTTAAGTGGATTTTTTTTTTCAAAATTTTAAAAACTCAACTTAAAATTAATTTTACTTTTACACTTTCCAAAATTTATTTCACTTTAATTTCTTTTTAAAAAAACTTTTAAAACATCATAACTTTAAATCCAAAAACCAAAATTAGATAAAAAATATATATTTAAAATTTATTCGTCAAGATCTATAAAATAAGATCTATTGTGACAATTTTTTTATTTTATTTTATGAAATTTTTTAGTTGGTTGAAAAAAAACTCAAATAAAAACCAAATTCAGTTTTCGGCATACTTCTAAATTCTATCAAATACCAAAATTTAAAAACTCAATTTAAAAACTCAATTCAAAATATCAATCAAATATCACCATTGTATTTTACGGTGGATCTTGATTGCGCATTCCACTTTGTTAGTACAAATACTCCTTTTGGTTAATTACAAGCTTACCTTGGCTAGGAGATTGGTACAATTGGTACAGCGGGGGTTTCAAGGCCCCACTTAGATTTGAATTTTTTTTTTATAGTAAGTATAGTATTTTTAAATTGTTATAGGGGCACTTTTGTAAAACTCAAAATTATGAAGTTTTTATTAAAATTTTTTAAAAATTTTGGGGATCTAATTTGTATGTATTATTAGAAAAAGATTGATCTTAACCTTTGACCCTATTAATTATACAAAAAATGATATTATCCTTAAAAGTTTTATATATTGTAGGTTTGCCCCTCATAACATTCTATCAATTGATTAATTTAACATTTGAAGAAACAATTAAATGTCTACTTTTAGAATAAAAGAACACATAGACCCATATTATATTTTGGAAATATATCTAATCTTCTCTCATCCTACTTATTTTTAACTAAATAAAAGGAAAGTTTAGGTCTACTTTTAATTATAAACAACAAATATCTCACAAACCGCCTGAGGAAAATTTATGAAACTAATATATGAAAATGCGTATATTTGTCAAACAAAAAAATCCGAGCATTGAGAAAGTTTTATTAAAAAATATTAAAAATAAAGATGCCTTTCAATATTTTCAAGACATGAAGCATCGAAAAGGAATTTTTGTAGCGTGTTTATGTTTTGTACATGTCTTCATATAACATATGTTTAATATAAGATATTTTTTTGGTGTTACTACTTATAATTAAAAAAATTGTTTTGCCTTCCCTGAATTAAAATCCCAACTCTACCGCTACTTGATTGGCAATGTGATTGCCACTGGATAATATTAATTTTTTTAAAAAAAATTATAAATAAAAATAACTAGATGCACTAATCTTACTCTTATAATTTCTATGTAGTTTCCACTGTTAATAGTCTTCCCTTAATCATCAACGTGTTATTTGGATTAAAAACATTCTGACTCAAATATTTGACTGTGAAAACACGTGCTTCATGCACCAACGTGTTATTTGGATTAAAAGCAAACAAATCATATTTCACCTTTATTAGATTTAATCTAGAAGTTATCGCTATTTGTTGAGTTATGTGGCGGATACAAATTTCGAATTGAATTTTAACGGTTACAAAAATATTATACAATATTAACATTAAATATGGTTTAAACCGCAAATGAAAATTAATTAACTTGTGTAAAAACTAACTTGGATAATACTTGATATAAATTAAAAGAAAATTATGTTTTACAAATAAACTTATTTATATCAATAATATTTACAATTGTGGTAGATTTCAGAGTACTAGAGAGGACTCGGTCACTTAAAATTCCAATATACTAACCTTTGAAGGATAATTTGTGAATTGTGCATATATAGGAGTGTTGCAGCCAATTCGAAAACCGAACGATGGATCCGAACTGATCCGTTAAAAACAGAACCAAAAAAAAATTAAAATTGAACCGAATTATGTTTAGTTTGGGTTCGGGTGTGCCGGTGCAAAACTAAACCGAACAAAGTGTAATCATTGCATATATGACTCAAAATAATATTACATTGTTATCTTAATTTTATACCGGTCAAATTTATGAGCTCTAGTGAGAACATGCATCTTTGAACTATTATAAATATTAAAATTATATTATAAATGTAAGAGTTAATATTTTTTTATTTCAAATAAGAAAGAGCAAGAATATAATTATTAATTTTTTGACCAAAATAACTACTGCTTTACAATTTATGCTTTTTATAAAATAAAATAAAATATATGTATGAAAACTAAATAAAATCGAATTGAAACCGAACCGAAAATTATGATTCAAGCACCAACTGAATCATAAATTCAAGAGGAAAATGCAAACTAACAAAGATATACATAAGAATTTTTGCTTAGATATGGGGGTTTCAGTTAGTTTGGTTAGATCAATTGAGAAGAAAATAAAGGGATCGATGGATTGGAAATTCAGCAAACATAGATGCTATCCCTTTCGGTGTATGTTGAGTTAGAAAGTGAAGACCGAGGACTGAAGATGAGGGAAAGGGTAAGGGAAAGGAGCATGTCAATTTCCACGAAGCAATTGAAAACTTTCAAACTTTCCCTTTGGTGGAACTCTTTTTTTTTTTTTTTAAAAGCATGCAATGATTCATTCTGTGAAACAACTTGTACCATACTGCGAAATAGGGATGAAAAGAAAAAGTAGTTTTAATCCACTTGTCTCCATTTCATATGGAGTCTAATTTATTAAATGATTTAATAAATTTTATTTTTTTTTATAAAATTTGGTGTACATATATGAGTTTTATTAAAATATTATTTTGAATTAAACTAAAGTATGTCTGTGCCATTTAACATGGCACAAATAACTAAAATTATTAGATATATTTTAAAGTGTGATCAAGAAATTTATAAGAGGCTTTTATCATCTAACTACTAAAGCTTTATTAGTCAATTTCCTTTCTAATTTTAAACTTCCTCTTTCGGTGAAAAAAAAGGTGAAAAACATGCAATGGTTCATTCCACGAAATAACCATTTAAGATTTTAATCGACTTGTCTTCTCTTCTTACACCTTACATTTAAGATTTTTCAATGAGATCTAGTTCAAGAGTTTAGTGGGTGGACTTTTTTTATGAAACTTTGTACATAAATATATAAATATTTCATTAAAGCATTATTTTAAATTAAACTAGAGTATTATGAGAGACGAAAAATTATAAGTGTTTTTGGGTTAGGCCTAGCACACATGGGCCACAACTTGGTCAGTCCATAGCTAAGAAGCCTACCCAGGATAAAGCTCGCCATTACAAACTTATCCAAGAAGAGAATGCCTTTGGCCGGTCAAACTAGTCAAACAAGCCGGACAAGTGTAGAATTTAATTCAAGAGCAAATGAATTTTTTATAAATTAAATAAGAGTATACTTGTAGAAATACGAGAAACAAATGGGTCTCAAAGGCACGTAAACGTATGTAGAATAGAAAAGTTACTAAGTATAGATGATCTTATAAAAATATATTAACCAATGCAAATAGACCTGAAGACTCATTGAATGAGATCACTAATTTGACCTAAGCAAGTAACAAGTATAGAATTTAAAGGTACTATGTATTCATTGTACCAATAAGACTTACCAAGATATTATATAGATACTCTGAAGTATAAAATTTAGAACAAAAGTCCCTATATAATTTTTTTTTTAAAACAAATTACCGTATATGTTTTTTAAAAAAAATTGAAAATCATGGGGGTCAATTCCCCGTAGTTGAAGCTACCCCTGAGCTTAATGGTCATTATTGCGAGTTGCATTGAGTTTTTTTTTTTTTTTAGATTTCTTTTATATCTATCTTATGTGACATCTTATTTATTAAATTTATAATTGCATTAGAGATTTCTAATAGATAACGAATCAAAGTATCAATTATTATATTTGAAATCCATATAAAAAAAAAATTAAAAATTAACAAAAGACAACAAACACCACAAAAATAGGTGGTGGGCCCCACAAAAGTGGAACGCATGTGTTCTATAAACATTAGACTTTTAGGAATTTTGGAGGATTTTCAAAAATATAAAAAAAAATAAAAGTAGTAAGCAAGCTGTGCAATTATAATCTCTTCACCCTTTCGTCAAATTGATTGGAGAAGGGTTGAGTTTGCTATTTTTTAATAATAATTCCCCATGGAGTTCTTTGTTAGTTGGAATTGGAGTTTGATTAAAGGGAGATGGTCGCATTCGATTAAGTGTTTATTTAGTGTTCAAAAAAATTCGTAATCAGAGGGTGAAAGTGAGAGTGTTAATGAAAATGAAAACTATATGCCTTTTACCAAATTTAAATGCCCACACAACTAAGCCAATGATAATCAATCACTTTACACAGCGGTAGAACAATCACCTTTTTGAAATACGAAAGAAATTGAAATGCAAAACAAATAACGTTACAGTTCAATGTACAAATATAACAATTGGCCCAAATTTAAGTCCCTGTGTAAGTAAGGTTCAGAAATGACAATGTGGATATAAGATAAATAACTAATATAATTACTTATTTTTCAATCACGCCGTAAAACCATATAATTTCCGTCAACAGCTCACATTTTTTTTTTTTTTTTTTTTATTTTTTTTTTATCAGAAACATAAATTTTATTGATACGATTAAAAAGAGATACAACTACATCAACAAGATAGAAAGAGAATAGAGGATAAGGCATCCACTGAAAACTTTAACAGCCTTGACCAAACAAAAAAAAAAATAAAAAAAAAAAATAACTGCCTAGGCCCAACAAACTGGAAAATCAACACCCTAAAATGCTAACACAATCCAAGGAAAACAGGAAGCAATCCGAAGCATCAAAGATCCCTGAAGCTTTTGCCCACTGTCCAACAAGTAAACAAGACAATTTCCATATATCCGATGGATCTCTGCTTTTGTCTTCAAATATTCTCCGGTTACATTCTACCCAAATCAACCACGCTATAGAATGGCCATTGGATGTTGGCATTCTAAAGAGATGCATAAACAAATCACAATGTTATACAATAATGGAATTTTCGCAATGGATTATTTTCTCCCCCCTAAGAGCGGCTCTATTAGAAATGCACATCGTCTTCGTTTTCTGTTCCGCAGTCTGAACATGTCAAAATGAAATCAATTCTTGGGAACAATTTTACATATTCTCAATATATGCAAAATTGGTTATACCAAGATGGATTATTTGTGCTTCTGACACAAATGGGAAAATTCTATTTAAAAAGCATAAATGGTCAATAAAAAAGAATAGACCCAAAATACAGAAATAAAAAAGAACAGGTTTATGCATACGTACCGATGGTCACAGGTGAAAAATGTTGCCAACTCATATGGAAAACAAAGATAAGTAGCAAAAAGTTACTTGCCTCAAAAATTTAAGTGCAGACTCTCTTTCTTAAATTAAGAGTCCTATGTTTGAGTTTCGAATTTTTTTGAATACAATAATTTCAACTCGTCAATGATTAAGAGCATAACTAAATATTGATAGATTTTGTAAATTGATGATGGGTCCAAAAAATAACCAGTTTTGGTACATTGGGACATGGGGAATATTATTTACAAAAATGAAATTGAGAAAAAGGGAGACTATTTTACTTGCTTAGATCTTACAAACAATACGTAATGCCAACGATAGATTCCCAATCATGCTGTTAGCATTTCCAATCGGAGGACCGAAGCAGAATGTAACAAAAAATATGAAAACAGTAAATCTATCAAATTTTCAGATTCTAAACATTTGACGGAGCAAGAATAACAGGTTGAGTATACTTGACCTCCAAAAACTACAAAGCAATGACCATGAAATTACCTTCAATGGGTGAGGAAAAGAGAGTAAAACTTTGGCATGCTTTTGTTGCCTGGATCCGGGGGTGGGCACACCAGGGCTGTAGCCCACCCCAAAATTTTCATATTGTTGCCAACCTACTCATGCTAGTGCATTCCAACCCAGCCCAGCAGCAATTTCTCTCTGAGTCCTTCCCTTAGCTAAAGTCTATGGTCTAAGCATTATCATAAAAGTTTGTTGTTTCCCCACTATCTCCCTTCTATGTTGGTGTTCCCATTTTTGTAGAAGATAATTCTATCACTCTCATGTTTAAATTAAGATTTTTATCTGATTCTTATCCTTTTATAATAATGTATTAATTTCAACACATTTTATTAAGAATGCAATAATTTTAAGAAAAATAATAGTTAATATTGAAATTTATTTACTATAGTGAGATTTATAACATAGATTATATTCTAGAAAACAACTTGGACACTTGACTCAGTAGAATCTTAATTTAAGAAAGATTAGGTATATTTAAACACATGAAATCTGATAAACATCACTTCGTATATTTAATTAGAGGCATTAAATGTAAGAAATGTAAAACTACTAAAATTATAAAAAGAAATATATAATATTTTATCCATTTGTAATTTTTTTAATAGTATGATAGCCCACCCCTCTAAAGAGACTTGGATCCGCCCTCGAATTCACATGATATGACATTCGGACACTTAAAAATGCATAATCAAATTCAACTCCATAAGAAAAACAAAAAACATGAAAAAGCAATTTAAAAAGAATAGAAGATAAATAAAGTGATGATTTAGAAGCAAAATTATTGTAATCAATCAAATATCTTACTCCTGGATAGATCAAGATTTCCAATGCAAGCAGCATTTAGAAACTGTTGAACTGATTCCCTCGCTGAAACCAAAAGAGAAACAACCATCAAAACTCAATACAACAAACCCACAACACAAAATTAAATTAAACAAAAAAATTAATAATAAAAACTGAAAATTTCGTGAAAAAAATTGTTGTGATTATTTATATAAAAGTCGACAGATAGAGTACATGCGAGGGCTTCCGAAGCATCAGCAGACATGACGGAGGGATAGAGATAGAGAGATAAAAAAACAAAAACTGTGGACTCTTCTCTTTCCTTCTTTCTTAAACCCTAAAAACCTTTTGATTTGATCTGATTTGAGTTGATATTTCCAAGTTTTCATGGTAAATTTTGGCAATCAACACCACCCTAATTTCAACCTAATACCTCTATCTAATAAACCTTTTACAATTCTTTAAAATATCATTACTTTAAATCCAAAAATCGAATTTTATTAAGATTTTTATTTTTAAAACCTACTTGTTGAGATCTATTAAACAAGATCTATTGTGATAGCAAAATTATGTATAACTAAAATTCAAGAGAAATTATTGATATTACATATAATGACATATTTCAAAGTTTATATTTCCAGATTTTCACACAGTTTGAGAAGGAACAGTTGAACATGGTGGAAAGTGTATAACATGTATAAGCATTGATACTATCTGACTCTCACCGGGGTGCCGGCGGGGGAGAGTCGCTAACTGGGTAAGTGAGGCCATAGTATAACTCATATATGGCTTGCCACCACTAAACAAGTCCAAATCGCCTTAAGCGAAAATGGAACCCATGACCTCTAACAAGTTGAGGGTTATGGCAGCCAACTTGACTAGCCCAAGTTGGTTATAAGCACTTCAAACATAATAATACATCAAGTATATGCAATCATTGAAAATGCTCTTATAATATTTATGATTTTAGTCCCTCTTTTTCAGAGAATAGATGTGTCAAGGAATAATGTGTCCACACGTGTTTAAAACAAAGGAGATTACAAACATGGGACTAGCGACAGCACAGTGGCACACAATTATTTCATGTCCTGAATAGAAAGATTAATTTTAGAGGAATTCATTATTAGGATTCAAAAAAATGACTCAGCTAATGTGGAATCAGTTTTGGCATGTAAGGTCCACACTTTTATCACTCATGACTAACACTAATGCCACATCATCTAAGTCCCTTGTTACTGAAATAGGAAAAGTAATCCTAGAAGCACTAAGGCATCCACACTTGGGTATGGTGAATGGGCAAATTTACCATACCCAGTTCCACAACGGAGCAAAGTTAACACCCAAAATTAGCTTGAGATGGTAGAGGATGGCCAGGGGTGAGCACACCAGGGCTGATCATGTCCCAAAAAAGGAAATGCGACTACCAAATCAATTGGAAAACAGATTTGGACCATTAGATTTGCATTCCACTCACGTTTCACGTTGAATAATCAAATCAATTGGAAAACACACACACACAAATAAACAATCTACATCGAGCTCTAGTTCCTCCAATAAGAACTTGCAGACCTCAGTCTGGCCCTCCCTTACAACAAAATGGAGAGGGCCGTACTTATTGGCATCCTTCACATCAGCCACCGTTTGTGCCAAACCCTTCCATCATCCAGCTGTGCAGCAAATTCTATCAAATACACAAAAGAGTTGGTCAATTTGAATCAAGGATGAAATAAAGGCAACTCCAAAAAAAAAAGGAACATTATTTGTATTATGTTTTTATTCCCCGACGAACAAAGCAACAACATTTACAATGGACAAATGGGCCGAACAACAGTAATAGTCCATGCCTCTAGGGAGGACTCTTTGAATATAAAGGTTAAAAATGGAAATAATAAAGGCCAAAAAAATTATGTTTTTTGTCCCTTTTTTTCCAGTGAATAGCAAGTTGATCCTTGAACGAATTAAAATATTATGTTTTTAGTCCCCCTTTTCCGTTGAATAGCATGTTGACTATGACGCCCTAATTTCCATATGAAGGCATCTACCTTCGGAAGTAGGCAATCACGGGTTGCCGTTACTAACAACAGCAAAAAGTGAATAAAAATGTTGAAACCTTGAATAATTAATTCAACATAATAGAGGTAATAACCATACATCAATCAAAGATATCCATACATAGCTTGGCTTATCGTAGTACATACAAACTACTAATTGGTGTAATAAGGTTTAATAATTATACAATAAGAAAGTCTAAAGGAAATACAAAATAAATGTCGATACAAAAGTTAAAGCAAGGTTTCTCCTTCGCAGGAAACTCTCATCAATATCATAGGCAAATCTGGGATGATACGTCCTTCCCTCGTCCCCGTCCCTGTGTACCTGCGGAAGTACCTATATATAAAAATAATAGTAGGGTGAGCCAACCGGGCTCAGTGGGAACTATACAATTAAGTTGCTTTATAAGAAAATATAAGTTATAATTGACACACATTCGTGATTATAGAAAACAAGTTTAAACATAATTCGGAAATATAGTGTGTTGGCAATATAAGGCACCAATTATCCTACATTAGGTATAGTCATCTCGAAGGCAACCGAATGGCTACAACCCTTATAATATCAATTGGGCTCCAACCCTCATTTAGTACCGGTACTCGGGCTCCAACCTGTAAGATAATCAAGCAGCTCCAACCGCACATATGGGCTCTAACCCAATAATCATAAGCAAGGCTACAACCATGCTATATACACCTTATGTAGATAATTATGCTACAGGAGGTAATATCATAAACAACAATAGACATGTACATATATACATATACCAAAATCATAGATAACCAAAACAATCATTAAGTTTTAAAGCAACTTATACATATGTTTCCATCATCTCCATGTACAAGTGTGATAAAATCACCAATCATTCCACCAAGATAAGTATACCCATAGTTAATGTAGAAATTTATAAGCTTTATCTCCATCTTGGTGGGTTTTGGGCAAAACATGATAAATTGATACATAAATGTTTGAAATATAGTAAAATCAAGTGATATCAAGCATTAATAGTAAGCTAATCAAAGTTTTGTAACACTTTGCCTAATTGTAAGCTTAACCCCACCTAGGGTTTGTATAATTTTGGGGAAGATGATAATACAACAATAAACTTTTAAGAAATTATATTTAGTAATAGTGTCCCCACCTCTAAGATGCTAGAAGCACAAGATTGGAAGCTTGTATTGAATCCTAGAAGCTACACTCTAGGACCACCATCAACCTTTGCTCCCTTGATGCTCAAATGAGAGGAATGAAGGTACGTAGGAGATGATGAATAGTGGAAAAAGTGTTAATTCAAGGCTTTAATCTTGAACCATGGTGTAGATTTGACAAGAACACTCTAATATCTCTTATTTCCCTCTCTCTAGAACCTTTAGACTACAAGGGAGGCATATGAGTCGAAGTGGTAGAAGAAATAAGGTTAAATGGGAGAAACATCGAGTCAAAACTCGTCAAAATTCGACTCTAGGTCACCAAGATCGATCTTGGGGGTCCAAGATCGATCTTGGGAGCTCTCAGCCAACAATTTTTCCTCCCAAGAAGGCCAAGATCGATCTTGGGAAGGCCAAGATCGATCTTGGAACCACTGCACTAAAATCAATTGATATTTGGCTTCCCGGACCCTCGAAATGCTGGAATCTCGTTCCGGGCCAAACACGGAAGTTGTAGAGGGGAACGATGCGGAGCTTTGGGCACCAACGGGGACTCATTTGGACATCTAATGAAGAAGTTATAGACTTACAAAGTTGATCAAAAATTTAGAAATCGCGTAATATCCAAACTTGTGATTTATACCTCGATTTTGATTCGAGCCTCCCGAATAACGAAACGATTGATCTTTCAAACTTTGTATGCCTACTTTGACATGCTAAAGGTTTTACATCATCCAAAAAGAATTCAAATCGAGAATTCATTATCCAAAGTGGCTATTTAAGTTTAACCAAATGCCAAGGAAAATTTACATAGGAAATGAGATACGGGTATTACAATCTCCCCTCCTTAAAATATTTCGTCCTCGAAATATAAATAGAAAGGTTCGAAAGTACCTCATTGGAGCAAATGCGGATACTTGGCTTGAATTTCTGACTCAAGCTTCCACGTGGCTTCTTTTACATCATGATGAAGCCAAATTACCTTGAGTAATGGGATTATACGATTTCGGAGGACTTGCTCCTTACGGTCAACCACGGCTATCAGTCACATCTCATAAGAAACATCTTCATTAACTTCAAGCTCCTCAGTTGGAATGACGTGAGATGGATCCGGTATATACTTCCGTAACATGGACACATGAAACACGTTGTGAATACGCTGAAGTGATGGGGGTAAGGCCAAGCGATAGGAAACAGATCCCACACGCTGAATAATCTCATACGGACCAATATATCTAGGGGCAAGCTTACCCTTGTTCCCAAAACGGATGATACCATGACAAGGTTTCACTTTAAGGAACACGTAGTCACCCACTTCGAATTGTAAGGGTCGCCGTCTTTTATCCGCGTAACTCTTTTGACGAATTTGGGCTGTTGCCAAACGTTGCTTAATCAACTTTATCTTTTCAGTAGTGTCTTGCACTAACTGTGGTCCCAACACGGATGCTTCACCGACCTCGACCCAACATATGGGTGACCTACATGGTCTACCGTACAATGCTTCATACGGGGCCATGCCTATACTAGCTTGAAAGCTATTATTATAGGCGAACTCAGCAAGTGGCAAAAAGTCATCCCAATTCCCCCGAAAATCTAGAACACAAGCTTTAAGCATGTCCTCAAGAATCTGAATTGTTCTTTCCTACTGCCCATCAGTTTGAGGGTGGAAAGCGGTACTAAAAGTTAATCTTGCGCTCACGGCTCGTTAAAGAGCTTCCCAAAAACGGGAAGTGAAACGAGGATCACGATCAGAAACAATAGACACTGGTACCCCGTGAAGTTTAACTATCTCACTAATATATAGCTTCGCTAGCTTCTCAAGTGAGTCGTTCTCTCGGATTGGCAAGAATGCGCTGATTTTGTGAGGCGGTCAACAATCACCCAAATTACATTATTTTTACGTTGCGTTTTGGGCAAACCCATCAAGAAATCCATCGTAATGTTTTCCCACTTCCATTCGGGAATTTGAAGGGGTTGAAGTTGCCCTGCAGGCCTTTGATGTTCTATCTTAATCCTTTGACATGATAGGCAGCGTGAGACAAATAAAGCCACATCTTGCTTCATACATGGCCACCAATAAGTACGTTTTAAATCTCTGTACATCTTGGTGCTACCGGGATGTATGGAGAATTCGGAATTATGAGCTTTAGTCAAAATGCCTGCTTAAGCTCAATATTAGACTTTGGAACCATTAACTTACCCATATATCTAATTCCACCATCAGCACCCAGAGTGATATTCTCAATCGATTCCCCGCTAAGATTTAAGTATGGCATTCATTAAGGTGAGGGTCATATCCTTGGCTCTCAATTACACGGCTTAACATCGCTGGTCTTGCTACAAGATTAAATAAGAAAACGGAATTCTATTGACGACGCACAATTAGATTATACTGCTGGAGTTCTTCCAAAAGCCTCCACTCACGACATCTTAATGCAGAGATTGATCCTTGCGATTTTCGACTAAGTGCATCTGCAACTACATTTGCTTTACCCGGGTGATACTGAAGTGTAAAGTCATAATCCTCGAGATATTCTACCCAACAACGTTGTCTTTGATTTAGGTCCCTTTGTGTAAAAATAAACTTAAGACTTTTATGGTCCGAGAATACTTCAAATCTTACTCGTAGAGATAGTGCCTCCAAATCTTTTACGCAAATACCACTGCGGCTAATTCGAGGTAATGAGTCGGGTAGTTATTTTCATGATTCTTTAATTGACGGGAAGCATAAGCAATAACATGGTCAAGTTGCATGAGGACGTAACCCAAACCAAGATGAGAAGCGTCACAATAGATAACGTATCCTATACCTCTCTCTGAAGAAAACGACTATTTCTCCCCACGGTTGGGTGATGAAAACTTTCTTAGCGCAGCAGTCAATTATGCCCTTGTATTTGGTCAACCAATCCATTCCAAGAATGAGTTCGTATGGAGCCATGTCCATGATAATAAAATTATCTTCGATATAACAATCACAGTGAAGGGTGATAATTGCAGTGCAATATCTACTAAGAACAATGCTACTTCCCATTGGGGTCCCAATCGTAACTCTTTGACCTAAGCTCCTATTTTATGCATGTGCAGATGAAATGAAGGAATGGGTTACACCGGTATGGAATAAAACTTTAACTCCAGTAGTGAAAAGAACAAGACTACCTTCCATGATAGTGTGGTCCTCTTGATCCGGTATAGGGGCAAGTGTGAATATGCGGCCTCCTTGGGATCCTTGGCCCTGTGGTGGGTTTGGATGGTAATTTGACTGATGCTGTTGGGGTAGATAGTTTGATTGGTATTGGCTCCTGCTCTGAGTTTGACTTTTTCCTTGATTCACGCTTTGAGAATATCGGCCACCTGATCGACTTCTACCCCTGCCATTTCCTCGACCCCTACCACCACTTCCATAGCCACTTCGGCCACCTTGCGTTGCATCTGGGTTTTGAGGGCACCTCTTAGCATAATGCCCGGCCTCACCATAATTAAAACAAACCCCAAACGAACTTCCACTGCTATCGCCACTACTTGTATACTTTCCCCTAGAAGACTCTGAACTTGATCGGAACTTTTTACTCTTGCCCCACTTCCCTCTTCGATTACTATCATTTCCTCTCTTCTTTCCCGTATTGCTAGAAAAAGAATGACAAAAAGGTTGTACATATTGGCTATCTTGTCTTAATGCTGCTTCAACCGCATCCTTATAAGTACGAAAGTTGTAAAATCCCATGTTATGGCGATAGTCATCCTTCAATCCCAAGAAAAAACATTTCCTTTTTCTCGCAGTCAGTGGGGTTGTCCATATAGATACACAACTCTTCAAACCTTTGTCGATACTTCTCGACTGACTTGTCCCCCTATGTAAGGGTACGGAGTTCATCCCTCCTTGCCTGTCGAAACGCATCGAAACAAATTGGGCCTCGAAAGCCTCCTTAAATTTTGACCACCCAGTGATTTCCTCTGTCATATTCTGGGTTCGCCACCAACGATGAGCAATCCCAGTGAGCTTGGTGGCTGCAAACTTAGCTCGCATCTTCTTTGGAGTTTTAATAACTTCCAGCTTTTCCATAACTAAATAAAGTCACGTTTCTGCTTCTTCGGGTCCACCTGTCCCATCAAAGGTAGGAGGCTGGAGTCGGGTAAACTCGTAGAGATAGATCATCTCCTTGTTCTCCCCTCCTTGAGGTGTTTCCTCTTCTTCTTCGTGAGTATCCAGCTCAATGGGAGTCTTTCCGATTCGAAGGACAGGTCCGGCACCCCCAGAAGTTGACCCATGATTATTTTTGAGGATTCCCGAAAGGCTTCCCAAGAATTCTTTCATCATTTTACTCATGGCTGAGACAAGTTCAGTGTTATTTCCCCCTTCGAGATTACCACCTTGAGGATTAGTAGGATTTGTCTCATGACCATCACCACCTTGGATATCATCAAGGTGGACAGTGCGCTTAGCATTCCTCTTCCTAGGTGGCATGCTATATGGAAACAAAAGAAGTGTTCAGCATAACAAATAACCCAAAAACAAATCGAAGGATATGATAAGGGGAGGAATACATAATCTGGGAACTTGGTCATTAAGTTTCAACTCTAGTTAGCGACAGTAGACTGATGATTTATAGGATAGTTATCCGTTGGCCGGCGGCTAACTATGATATAACCCAGCAGTCACCTGTGCTTACTATTGTTCTACTCATTCTAAGCATCCCAACAATCATGACATACACGTATACGCGGAACTAAAAGGAAGGAACCTTCGTATACCCACTCTTCGGCAAAAGAAAAGAAAACCTATACCTCTGATACCAACTTGTGATGCCCTAATTTCCATATGAAGGCATCTACCTTCAGAAGTGGGGCAATCACTGGTTGCCGTTACTAACAACAGCAAAAAGTGAATAAAAATGTTGAAACCTTGAATACTTAATTCAACATAATAGAGGTAATAAACATACATCAATCAAAGATGTCCATACATAGCTTGGCTTATCATAGTACATACAAACCACTAATTGGTGTAATAAGGTTTAATAATTATATAATAAGAAAGTCTAAAGGAAATACAAAATACATGTCAATACAAAAGTTAAAACAAGGTTTCTCCTTCGCAAGAAACTCTCATCAATATTAGAGGCAAATCTAGGATGATACGTCCTTCCCTTGTCCCCGTCCCTGTGTACCTGCTGAAGTACCTATATATAAAAATAATAGTAGAGTGAGCCAACCGGGCTCAGTGGGAACTATTCAATTAAGTTGCTTTATAAGAAAATATAAGTTATAATTGACACACATTCGTGATTATAGAAAACGAGTTTAAACATAATACGGAAATATAGTGTGTTGGCAATATAAGGCACCAATTATCCTACATTAGGTATAGTCATCTCGAAGGCAGCCGAAGGGCTACAATCCTTATAATATCAAGAGGGCTCCAACCCTCATTTAGTACCGGTACTCGGGCTCCAACCCGTAAGATAATCAAGCGGCTCCAACCGCACATATGGGCTCTAACCCAATAATCATAAGCAAGGCTACAACCATGCTATATACACCTTATGTAGATAATTGTGCCACAAGAGGTAATATCATAACCAAGAATACACATAGATAACCAACACAATCATTAAGTTTTAAAGCAACTTATACATATGTTTCCATCATCTCCATGTACAAGTGTGATAAAATCACCAATCATTCCACCAAGATAAGTATACCCATAGTTCATGTAGAAATTTATAAGCTTTATCTCCATCTTGGTGGGTTTTGGGTAAAACATGATAAATTGATACATGAATGTTTGAAATATAGTAAAATCAAGTGATATCAAGCATTAATAGTAAGCTAATCAAAGTTGTGTAACACTATGCCCAATTGTAAGCTTAACCCCACCTAGGGTTTGTATAATTTTGGGGAAGATGATAATACAACAATAAACTTTTAAGAAATTATATTTAGTAATAGTTTTCGCACCTCTAAGATGATAGAAGCACAAGATTGGAAGCTTGTATTGAATCCTTGAAGCCACACTCTAGGACCACCACCACCATTTGCTCCCTTGATGCTCAAATGAGAGGAATGAAGGTAGGAGATGATGAATAGTGGAGAAAGTGTTAATTGAAGGCTTTAATCTTGAACCATGGTGTAGATTTGACAAGAACACTCTAATATCTCTTATTTCCCTCTATCTAGAAGCCTTAGACCATAAGGGAGGCATATGAGTCGAAGTGGTAGAAGAAATGAGGTTAAATGGGAGAAAAATCGAGTCAAAACTCGTCAAAATTCGAATCTAGGGCACCAAGATCGATCGTGGGAGCTCTCAGCCAACAATGTTTCCTCCCAGGATATCCCAAGATCGATCTTAGGAAGGCCAAGATCGATCTTGGTACAACTGCACTAAAATCAACTGATATTTGGCTTCCTGGACCCTCGAAATGCTGGAATCTCGTTTCGGGCCAAACACGGAAGTTGTAGAGGGGAACGACGAGGAGCTTTGGACACCAACAGGGACTCATTTGGACATCTAATGAAGAAGTTATGGCCTTACAAAATTGATCAAGAATTTAGAAATCGCGTAATATCCAAACTTGTGATTTATACCTCGATTTCGATTCGGGCCTCCCGAATAACGAAACGATTGATCTTTCAAACTTCATATGCCTACTTTGACATGCTAAAGGTTTTATATCATCCAAAAAGAATTCAAATCGAGAATTCACTATCCAAAGTGGCTATTTAAGTTTAACCGAATGCCAAGGAAAATTTACATAGGAAATGAGATACGGGTATTACATTGACACTAGTAAACACTAGAGTAGATTATCTTCAATGAATGTTTAAATGTATTTGTCAATTCAGCAATGTGTAAAATTTATACAATGTCTAAAATGTTGGATCTCCAACAGTTGCGTATATCACCTTGACAAGTCACAAAGTGTAAAATCAATGTATAAAAATTGTAACGACCCTAGTGGTGTGGAAGGGTGGTTGTATGTGCTGAGGCTACAGTGGACGCTAGTAGACTACAAATTGCGGTTGTTCATCCCATGTCACTAACGTGAGATGAAGTGCTATATGCGTGTGGTCAATACTCAGTGCTTCCAAGAAAAGGCTTGGGGATAAAAGAAAACCTTGAGGGCTCGGGCCGAAAGGGAAGAATATCTTATTGGTCGGGTTCAGGTAAATAATGGCAGCAGTGGGCAAATCCAGCCAGAAGTGTGCCAATGAGGACATTGGGTCTTAAGGGGTGGATGCAGTGCACGCTGGCAGGCTACGGATTTCCCACATCACATGAGGGAGGTGAAGCTAATGTGCTGTATGCATAGCCACTAATCCTTCCAATAAGGGCCCTTTTAGGGATAAAAGAAAAACGGTGAGGCCTCTGACCCAAAGCGGACAATATCTTATTGAGCTGAACCAAAACAAGATAAAAATAACACTCATTTTAAACCACCCAGGCACCGAATAACTCTCTGTCTAATCAACTTTTTACAACTCTTTAAAATGTCATTACTTAATTCCAAAAATCAAATTTTATCAAGATTTTTATTTTTAAAACCTACTTGCTGAGATCTATTAAACAAGATCTATTGGGACAGCAAAATTATGTATAACTAAAATTCAAGAAAAATTATTGATATTACATCTAATGACATATTTCAGTGTTTGTATTTCTAGTTTTATGCATAGTTTGAGAAAGAACAGTTGAGCATGGTGGAAAGTGTACAATCATGTATAAGCAATGATACTAACTCTCACCGGGGTGCCGGCGGGGGAGAGTAGCGAACCGGGTAAGTGAGGCTATAGTACAACTCATCTATGGCTTGCCACCACTAAACAAGTCCAAATCGCCTTAAGCGAAAATGGAACCCATGACCTTTGAATAGTTGAGGGTTATGGCAACCAACTTGACTAGCTCAAGTGCCCACTTCAAATATAATATTTACACGTAAAGCATACGCAATCATTGAAAATGCTCTTACAATATTTATGATTTTAGTTCCTCTTTTTAAGCGAATAGATGTGTCAAGGAATAATGTGTCCACACCTGTTTAAAACAGAGGAGATTACAAACATGGGGCTAAAGACAGCACAATAACATACCATTATTTCATGTCCTGAATAGAAAGAGTAATTTTTTGAGGGACTCATTATTAGGATTCAAAAATATGACTGAGCTGATGTGGCTTCAATTTTGGCAGGTAAGGTCTACACTTTTATCACTCATGACTAATACACTGATACCACAACATTTGAGTAACTTTTTATTGAAATAGAAAAAGTAACAGGCACTAAGAGCATCCACACTGGATATGGTAAATGGACAAATTTACCATACTTAGTTCCATAATGGAGCAAAGTTAGCGGCCAAACTTAGCCTGATATCATACAGGATGGCCAAACTTAGCATACACCTAAATTTTACTCAAACGGGTGTGTGTCCATATGAATCAAAAGAGTGAGTGTTCCCCGTGTGACAAAAAAAAATTATGGTAAGGGTGTGCCTTTACTCGTATGGGTCATACACCCGTATGGCTACTTTATTTTTTTTACCATACCCACTGACCGCTATAGCCTTTCAAGAAAGTTAGTGTTATATTTGTAAATTTGGGGTTAAGTTTTACCAGTACGTTGTGGATGCTCTAAGTAGTAGGACTCAAATTAAGATTATATGACATCAATACACTTAAAACAGGGTAATCAAATTCAACTACATAAGAAGAAATCAAAAACAGAGGATTCTGAAAAAGCAATTTAAGAAGAATAGAAGATAAATAAAAGTGAGGACTGAGAAGCAAAATTGGTGTACCCAATCAAATAACTTACTCCTGAATAGATCAAGATTTCCGGTGCAAGCAGCATTTAGAAACTGTTGAACTGATTCCCTCGCTGAAACCAAACGAGATACATCCATCAAAACTCAATACAACAAACCCACAACACAAAATTAAATTAAACAAAATCAATAATAATAATAATAATAATAATAATAATAATAATAATAATAATAATAATAACTGAAAATTTCGTCAAAAAAATTGTTGTAATTATTTATATAAAAATCGACAGATAGAGTACCTGCGAGGGCTTCCGAAGCATCAGCGGACATGATATACGAGAGAGAGAGAGAGAAACTGTGGAGTACTCTTTTCTCTCTTTCTTAAACCCTAAAAAACCTTCTGATTTGATTTGGTTCGGGTTAAACTGCGCGGGCAATTGCCGGAACTAGAATGTACCGGTAACTTCTACCAGCCAAAGAGAAGTGTATTTAATTTAAAATTTGTTAAAAAAAAATTGGACTTTTAAAATACAAGCCTTTAGTTTCAGGGACTTTTTGTATTTGAAATTTTAAGTTTTAAGAATCATAGGTTGTGTTTGATTGCTCACAATTCTTTTTTTTTTCAAAATTTTAAAATCTCAATTCAAAACTAACTCTACTCTCGTATTTCCCAAAATTTATTTCACTATACTTTCTCTCTCTAATTTGTTTTTAAAACACCATAACTTTAAATTCAAAAATAATAAAAAATATATATTTAAAACATACTCATCGAGATCTATAAAATAAGATCCATTGTGACTATTTTTTGAAATTCTTTATAAGTTTTTTTAATTGGTTGAAAAAAAGTCAATAAAACCAAATTCACTTTTCAACATAAAAACTCTAACTCAAAACATTCAACCAAACACAAAATTTTTAAAAACTTATCTAAAAAATTTGTCTAGAAACATTAACCAAACACCACCATAAACTTTACAAAATTGTTAATACTACTTTACTCCATGACTACCCAAAACTTCTACAAAATAATTTAATCAAAATTCCAAAAATAACCTCAACAAAACTAAAAACTTAAATCAGAAAATTAAGAAAACAAGCTAAACCACTACTTCACCTATCTATAGAAAAAGGAAACATGCATAAATACTTCAACAAATCTAACAATTAATAAGCTTCAAACAAAAGAACACAACAACAAACACACATTAACAATACAAAAATACCACATGAAATATAAAACTAAGTGTAAGTACTCAATACATCTTCTAAAAAAATGTATAAGCAAAGTAATACAAAATATCTACGTTTAATTTCAATATATTGTTGTGTTACATTCAACCAAAATCAATGAATTCATAGTCAATGCAAGACTTACAAGGTGGTACCAATGGCATATAATTTTGTCCACTGCTTGGCATTCTCATTTCCTGCAATGTGATGCCGTAGTCATTTCTTTTTCCTAGATCTCCAAGTAGTTAAGGAGAGATTTGTACTTTTCATTTTTTTTTATTAAACTTGCAATTTTGCTCTCTATATCAATTGTTTTTGTGAAGAATATGAATTGGTACATTAGAAACATAGTTATATCAATTTTTATTTTTTTTTGGTTTATGCTATACAAGTGCATCATTTGTTTTTATTTGAACTCTCAAGATCTCATTATTTATATAAACATGCATTCATGCAAATTGCAATTTTTTGCAAAGAAAGGTTTTGGCTACTCATTTGTTTGTGGAATGAAGAGGAACCAATTTTTGGAGGAGAAGATAGAAGTAACTGAATAAGTAACTGCCATGGGTTTTGGAACAAATTAAGTGTGGCTTGAGTGGGGTTTGTTTGGTCCCAACTTGTAACTGGCCTTCTATTTTATTTATGTTTGAAAATCTACTATTTTTTTGGAATGCTATGACAAACACAATAAATGCTAAATTAGTTTACGTATTATTGAGGTCTAATGATATAAAAACTCTGCAGTTAGTAGTTAGTCCACTCTGCAGTTAGTCCAAATAGAATAAGTTTATCCTTTCTTTCGTTTAGTATTAATTAAGAGGGATAAGATAAAATCAACCTAATTATCTCCTTATCACGCAAAATGCGAGATAAATTTATACCACCTTAGAGGTGGTATTATTTTATCCTTTGCCTTTTATTTTATTATGTGCTTTGTGTATATATTTGAAAGTGTTTACTCCAATATTACAAAGAATTATGATGCTTTAATGCAATTATTCATTTTTTGTTCAAGGTGTTATGCTAATCTGAAAAAACTGAAGTGTATATATATAATGAAAATATGAAATGAATGTCCTACCATTAACTCAAAAACCAATATCCAACATGTTGACCTAAGGTCATAATCTTATTTTAATAATAACAATAAATCAATCATGTGTAATTTAACATGTTTCTTGATATAAGTATACAGTTCATTTACTTGGAAAATTCAAGAAAAACATGACAAGGATCAATCTTTCACTATTCGATCATTAGACAAGACAAGGGAGATCAAATCTCTTAATGCAAATCATGAAGCACAAAGGATCAAAAGACTATATGAAAAGCTTCAAGGAAAAAGCTTCAAATGAAGATCAATCCGACGAAACAAATCAAAGCATTCAAAGACTCGTTAATTTAGTAATTGAGTGAGTGCTTAAGATTTATGTAAAGTTACTTTACTGATCAAATTCTTATAGCTCAAACATATTCATGCATATTTTAAAAGATTGGTTCAAACAAACTTGAAATTGAATTTATTTGAAAAACATCATTTTACAAAGACCGAGTTTTAAAATAAATTCATATTAATTTTAAATGATCATATTTTAAGCTCTAATAAAAATAGGTATCCTAGAAACATATCTTTGAGGTTCAAAACTCATTAGAATTTTATTTGGAACTAAATTGTTAAATTGCAAAAATATTTTTATTTTACATTTAAAATTTGCTCAAGTTTTGCACAGTTTTGATCTAACGGTAAGATGGATGCCTTCCCGAACTCCGAACATTTTAAAATTTTTACAGTAGTTAGACAACATCTCTGATCACTTTGGACTAAAATTTTAGCATGATCCAACGGTCTAATTGGGAGAAATTATCAAAAAAAATTTGAATTTTTTGTCAAAACTAGGTGTTGGAAAGTTTGAAAATATATAAACTTTGACCCAAAACCTTTCTTAATCATCTCCAACGGCCATATGATTTTTAAAGCTATATATATGAGGTCCTAAACATGTTTTAACATACCTTGAATCATTCTAATACTATATTATTCATATATTCAAATATACAAAGATTCAAGAACACATTTTGATCAATCTTTCATCTTTTGAGCTATATATTTTTTTATCAATCTTGATAACTCTACTGTGAGCTTCATTTGTAATCTTCAAATACACTTGAGAGTTATTGTATTTGTGTGTATCATCACAAATAATTCATTCTTCATTTCAAAAGAGAGTTTGTCTCTTTGTAGAGCAAGAGAACATCTCTTGTGAGAAGTGTAGTGTGTATAACTACATTGTGAGTGTTGCGTGCATAACAACATTTGTATTGAGGTTTGATCTTCACCCAAAGAAGATTGAATAGTGAAAATTCTCGGGGAACTAACCGCGCACGATCGTATGGTTGAAGAGACCGAACCGTGAGGACAAAAAGTCTCGAGCTTCAAATTGGTTCAATCTTTCTAAACTCAAGCTCTCTTTTTATTACTATATTATTGCTTGTATTTTGAGATTGTTTATTTGCTTCTCTTGAGATTGATTACTTGAAATTTATTATTTTCTTGATATTGTTGCTTAGCTAAGTTGGTTTGCTTAAATATTTTAAAAACGTTTTAATTCTGTAATAAATTTTTAAAACCCTATTCACCCCCCTCTAGGGTTGTTTTTCGACCAACAATTGGTATCAGATGTTGTACTCTTATTTTGATTTAACAATCTTAAAGTTTACGATCATGTCTATATATCAAGGAACCGGTCTTTCCGAAGGTCTCTCCACCCATAGACCACCTTTATTTGATGGTAAAAATTATAGCTATTGAAAAAGTAGAATGAGTACATTTTTACAATTTAGTGATTTTGAACAATGGAGAGTTGTACTTGAAGGACCCTATGAAATTACCAAAAGAGATGATAGTGGAAAAAATTTTCTTAAGAAAATGTCCGAGTATGATGAAAATTAAGAAAATTCAATAAAATGCTAAAGCCTTAAATGCTTTAAATTGTGCATTAAGCATGGATGAATATAACAAAATTTCTAGTTGCAAAACGGCCAAAGAAATTTGGGATAAACTTGAGGTTACCTACAAAGGATCCACTCAAGTTAATGATGATAACATAAATATGCTTGTTCATGATTATGAATTATTTAAAATGGAGCCTAATGAATCTCTTGCTTCCATGTATAGTAGATTTTCTATTATTATTAATGATTTGGATATTCTTGGAAAAGCTTATTGTAATGAAGATAAGATAAGAAAAATTCTTAGGATTCTTCCAAATAAGTGGCGTTCAAAAGTGACGGCGATTCAAGAAACAAAGAATCTCAAAACACTCAGCATGGACGAGCTTTTGGGATCTCTAAAAACTCATGAGAAGGAACTTCAAAGAGAAGAAGAAGAGGATACAAAATCAAAGAAAACTTTAGCTCTCAAAACTATCCAACATAAAGATAATGATGTATTAATGGATGATGATGAAGACATGGCGCTTTTATCTAGAAAATTTATAAAATTTCTAGCTAGGAAGAAAAATTCTCAAGAAAAGAATAACAAATATCCATCATCCTCTAGAAGAAATAACGATCGATCAAATCAACAAAGAGGAGAAAATGAAGAAATCAAAAAGTACTATCATTGCCATGAACCCGGTCATATCAAGCCAAATTTTTCAGTTAGAAAGAAGGAGAAAAGGGATAAACGAGATAAAGTAATCAAACAAGTGAAACATACACTAAAAGGAACATGGAGCGATACTGAAGAAGGAGAATTGGATACCGATTCTAACGATGAAGAAACGGCCAACCTTTGTCTTATGGCAAATTAAGATGAGGTAAATTCTAACTATAGCTCATTTAGTGATAATTTTGATGATAATGAAAGTGTGCATAATGAATATGATGAACTATTTACCATGTTTGAAGAATTACATATTAAATTTGAAATTCTTTCAAAAAGATATGCAAGTCTCAAGAAAGAAAAATTCCATTACTTCTACCAAATGTGAAACTTTAGAAAAGGAAAATATTGATTTTAAAAAGGAAATCAATTATTTGAAAAAGGGAAAAGAAAAGGAGATTTCAAACTTACTTGCACTAGAAAATGAGGATTTAAAAGAAAAAGTAAAGGATTTAACTAATAGTCTAACAAAGTTCACGAATGAAAAAGATAACTTGGATAAACTATTGGGAGTACAAAGGTATGGCTTTGATAAAACCGGTTTGGGTTACAATCAAATTCATAACCAAAAGGATTACAAAAATTTCTTCAAAATATACACACCGCATAATCTCACTAATCTTTGTTCATTTTGTGGAATAAATACTCATAGTGCACATTCTTGTTATTACAAAGAAAAGAATTTTGCTAAGAACAAACTTGCTTGGATTCCTAAAGGAACCCCTATGTACACTAACCCCAAAGGACCCAACTTATTTTGGGTAGCAAAAGAGAAGTTACATAAGATTTTGGTGTAGGTTTGCATGAGAGCAAAAGCTAGCAAAACAAAGTGGTTCTTGGATAGTGGATGCTCGAAACACATGACGGGAGAAAAGAGAAATTTCTTGAGTTTCCCTCCTAAACAAGGAGGCAACACTAAATTTGGAGACAACGCCAAAGGTAAAATCATTGGTATAGGTATAGTTGGTAATAAATCTTCTGATATTGATAATGTTTTACTTGTTGAAGGTTTAAAGCATAACTTACTTAGTATTAGTCCATTGTGTGATAAAGGTTATGAAGTTATTTTTAAATCCGAATGTTGCATTGTTAAAAATATTAGTGATAATTCTATATTGTTTATTGCTTATAGATCTAATAACGTATATACTCTTGAACTTGATGATTTGTCTCAACAAGATGTTAAATGTTTATCTGTGTTAAATGATACTTCTTGGTTATGGCATAGAAGATTAGGACATGCTAATATGGATTTAATTAATAAATTATCTAAAAATGAATTAGTTAAAGGATTGCCTAAAACTAAATTTGTTAAAGATAAAATCTGTGATGCATGTCAACTTGGTAAACAACATAAATCTTCCTTTAAATCTAAGAAAGATATTACTACTACTAGGCCACTTGATAAGTTACATTTAGATTTATTTGGACCTAATTCAGTTGTTAGTTTTAGGTGGTAAATTGTATGCCTTTGTAATTGTTGATGATTTTTCTAGATTTACCTGGGTATTCTTTCTTGCTCATAAAAGTGAAACACCTCATGTATTTACTAAATTATGTAGAAAAGTTCAAAATCAAAAGGGTACTTCTATTGTACATGTTAGAAGTGATAGAGGTAGAGAATTTGATAATATTAATATTGAGAGTTTTTGTGATGAGCATGTTATTAATCATAACTTTTCGGTACCTAGAACTCCTCAACAAAATGGTGTGGTTGGAAGAAAAAATAGATCTCTTCAAGAGATGTCTAGAACCATGTTACATGAACATTCTTTACTGGAATATTTTTGGGTGGAAGCCATTAATACCGCATGCTATGTAACTAATCGTGTTATTATTCGTAAAAAGTTAGATAAGACACCTTACGAATTACGGAATGAAAAGAAACCTAATATTGCATATTTTAAGGTTTTTGGTTGTAAATGTTTCATTTTAAATGATCGTGATCATTTAAAAAAATTTGATGCTAAATCCGACGAAGGAATATTTCTTGGATATGCTATTAATAGTAAAGCTTATCGTGTTTATAATAAAAAAAATTTAGTTGTTCAAGAATCTATGCATGTTGTTTTTGATGAATCTAATCCTTTTGCACCCATATTGCATTCCGATGATGATGTTGAAATTATTCAAAAAGTTTTGAATATTCAAATTAATGATACATCTAAGGAAGAACCATCGAGTGCTCAAATTTCTTCCAAGGAGATAGAAAGTAAGGGCGAACAAATCTCGAATGATTTACCTAAGAGTTGGAAATTTGTGTCCAACGACCCTATTGATCAAATTATTGGAGATCCATCTAGTAAGGTCATGACTAGATCATCCCTAAAAAATGTTTGTAATAATGTGGCATTTGTTTCTAAATATGAGCCTAAAAACATAAATGAAGCCGAACAAGATGAATCTTGGATGATGACTATGCAAGAAGAGCTCAATCAATTTGAGAGAAATAAAGTGTGGACACTTGTTCCCAAACCAAATGATCATACTATTATAGGCACTAAATGTGTATTTTGGAATAAAAAGGATGAAAATGGTGTTATTGTTAGAAATAAAGCTAGACTCGTTGCCCAAGGATACAATCAGGATGGGGGCATTGATTATGAAGAAACATATGCACCCGTTGCACGTTTAGAAGCTATTCGCATGCTACTTGCTTACTCTTGCTTTAAAAATTTCAAACTATATCAAATGGATGTGAAAAGTGCTTTCTTGAATGGATTTATTGAAGAAGAAGTTTATGTGAAACAACCTCCTGGATTTAAAAATTATACTCATCCGAATTACGTATTTAAATTGTCTAAAGCATTATATGGCTTGAAACAAGCACCTAGAGCATGGTATGATAGATTAAGTTCATTTTTGCTTAATAATGGATTTGTTAGAGGCAAAGTAGACACTACTTTATTCATTAAGAATCATGCCAATGATATGCTACTTGTGCAAATTTATGTTGATGATATTATTTTTGGTTCTACTAACGACAATCTTTGCAAAGAATTTTCTACTTGTATGCAAAAGGAATTTGAAATGAGCATGATGGGAGAGACGAATTATTTTCTTGGATTGCAAGTAATGCAATGCAAAGATGGAATCTTTGTTAATCAAGAGAAATATGTGAAGGAACTCTTAAAGAAGTTCGACATGGAAGGCGCTAAATCAATGAGTACGCCTATGAGTTCAACGTTGAAATTTGACAAAGATGAAAGTGGTAAGAGTGTTGACATGAAGAAGTATTGAGGTATGATCGGTAACTTACTTTATTTGACGGCTTCTAGGCTGGACATCATGTTTAGTGTTTGTTTATGCGCACGATTCCAAGCGAATCCAAAAGAATCCCACTTACACGCCGTAAAACGTATATTCCGTTATCTTTTCGGCACTAGTTCTTTGGATTTGTGGTATCCAAGAGAGAACATATTTGACCTAATAAGTTATTCTGATGCGAATTTTGCGGGTTGTAAAATCGATAGGAAAAGCACTAATGGTACATGTCATTTTCTAGGACACGCAATAGTATCTTGGTCAAGTAAAAAACAAAATTCGGTGGCCCTTTCAACGGCCGAAACTGAATACGTGGTGGCCGGAAGTTGTTGTGCACAAACTTTATATATTAAACAACAACTAGAAGACTTTGGAATTAGTCTTAGCCACATTCCCATTAAATGTGATAACACAAGTGTTATTAGTTTGACTAAGAACCCCATACAACATTCACGTACTAAGCACATTGAGATAAGACATCATTCTATTGGTGATCATGTGCAAAAAGGTGATGTTGATATTGAATTCGTTAGCATCGAATCGTAATTTGCGGATATTTTCACTAAACCACTACCGGACGATCGTTTTTATACTATCCGTCGTGAACTTGGTATGACTAGAACTTGTGACATCTAGTTTAATTAAATATACACATATATATATATATTTCTCAAAGACGGAAATATGTATTTTGTTTAAAAAAAAGTCAAAATATACAACGCCCCCCACGTGTATCTAGAATCCACCGCCTTCGCATGGCCTATATCCCTTTTTGATGTTGCCATAGGGGGAGAAAATGTGTGTATGGTGTTGTTGTTGTGGTAAGATTTTAAATGCTTTTCTACATTCACACTTTTGAAAGGTTTATTTATATATATATATATATATATATATATATATTAGTTTTGGTTTTAAAACTACCTCAAATATTTGAAATATTTTTTAATTGTCATATTTGCATAAATTAAGGGGGAGCATATTATTTACGTTTATATGCTATTTATGCTTGTTATTGTAAACACACATTAATTTATTGTCATCATCAAAAATGGGGAGATTGTTGACCTAAGGTCTTAATCTTATTTTGATAATAACAATAAATCAATCATGTGTAATTTAACATGTTTCTTGATATAAGTATACAGTTCATTTACTTGAAAAATTCAAGAAAAACATGACAATGATCAATCTTTCACTATTCGATCATTAGACAAGACAAGGAAGATCAAATCTCTCAATGCAAATCATGAAGCACAAAGGATCAAAAGACTATATGAAAAGTTTTAAGGAAAAAGCTTCAAATGAAGATCAATCCGACGAAACAAATCAAAACATTCGAAGACTCTTTAATTTAGTAATTGAGTGAGTACTTAAGATTTATGTAAAGTTATTTTACTGATCAAATTCTTATAGCTTAAACATATTCATGCATCTTTTAAAAGATTGATTCAATCAAGCTTGAAATTGAATTTTTTTGAAAAACATCATTTTACAAAGACCGAGTTTTAAAATAAATTCATATTAATTTTAAATGATCATATTTTAAGCTCTAATAAAAATAGGTATCTTAGAAACATATCTTTGAGGTTGGAAACTCATTAGAATTTTATTTGGAACTAAATTGTTAAATTGCAAAAATATTTTTATTTTACATTTAAAATTTGCTCATGTTTTGCACAGTTTTGATCTAACGGTAAGATGGAGGCCTTCCCGAACTCCGATCATTTTGAAATTTTTACAGTAGTTAGACAACATCTCTGAGCACTTTTTACTAAAATTTGAGAATGATCCAACGGTCTAATTGGGAGAAATTATCTAAACAAATTTGAATTGTTTGTCAAAACTAGGTGTTGGAAAGTTTGAAAATGTATAACTTTGACCCAAAACCTTTCTTAATCATCCCCAACGTCCATATGGTTTTGCAAGATATATATATGAGGTCCTAGACATTTTTTAACATAACTTGAATCATTCTAATAGTCTATTATTCATATATTCAAATATACAAAGATTCAAGAACACATTTTGATCAATCTTTCATCTTTTGAGTTATATATTTTTAATCAATCTTGATAACTCTACTGTGAGCTTCATTTGTAATCTTCAAATACACTTGAGAGTTATTGTATTTGTTTGTATCATCACAAATAATTCATTCTTCATTTCAAAAGAGAGTTTGTCTCTTTGTAGAGCAAGAGAACATCTCTTGTGAGAAGTGTAGTGTGTATAACTACATTGTGAGTGTTGCGTGCATAACAACATTTGTATTGAGGTTTGATTTTCACCCGAAGAAGATTGAATAGTGAAAATTCTTGGAAAACTAACCGAGCGCAGACGGATGGTTGAAGAGACCGAACCGTGAGGACAAAAAGTCTCAAGCTTTAAATTGGTTCAATCTTTCTAAACTCAAGCTATCTTTTTATTGCTATATTATTGCTTGTATTTTGAGAGTGTTTATTTTGTTCTCTTGAGATTGATTGCTTGAAATTTATTATTTTCTTGATATTGTTGCTTAGCTAAGTTGCTTTGGTTAAATATTTTAAAAACGTTTTAATTCTGTAATAAATTTTTAAAACCCTATTCACCCCCCTCTAGGGTTGTTTTCTGACCAACACAACATGTCTTAAACAAACTGAGTAATGAAGTGTCAAGAGTACATAGATATGATTGGTTCCAAGTACCAAATCAAACATGAGTTTTTCACTAGAAGATACAAAAATATAAGTAGCAATTTTATTTAGTACTCGAAAAAGGAAATAGCTAAAGCATCATACAATGATGTAGTGTAGGTTATGACCCTAATTCAGATAGAAGTGGGTGGATGATATATGAACATTGCAGCTCTAATTCCTTGCCCCACTGTATGGTTGACTTTCAATTTTTGCTTTGTGATGTAGTCATCAAATGGGAGTGGAGTGCTGTTTGGGTGGAAGATCAAGGAGCTAATAACTTCAGTGCGCACCTGACGCATGAATGACGTTGTGTATGCCTTTGGCAGTGGGTTCTCTTCCAACAATTCTCGTATGTAATGCATAACGCAATCCCACAATCTAACTTGTGTTGGCCATGATAATGGGTTTAGAATTTAGTTTATGGAGTTGATCATCAGAAATTATATCAGATTTGTTTTGTTATGATTAACTCAGTTGATGTCATTATGAGTTAGCAAAAAATAAATATAATATGTTATTTGGTAATGGTATAATAACTTACGAGCCGGGTGGTTATTGAGGGCAATTCGGCATGGGCTCTAGTGGGAAGTTTGTCTCTTTGTTTTGGAGCCATGCAATGGTGAGGTTCTCCTTTGCAGACAAGGTCCTAATATCAGATTTTTGCCCACCTTTTCTTGTGTCCAAGCAGATTCGAGTACCGGTTGCCTCATTTGTGAACCTGTTTCTCTTAGGTGATCCAAATAACGATGAATGGTCGTAAGCTGATGAACAAGTGTACTACTTCTTATTAGTAGTATTTAATTTTGTAGTTGTTAGTTTAGAAATGAAAGTATGTGTAGTTTACCACTTCCTTGGCATTAGCAAAGCATTTGTTGTTCCCATCGTGATTTGGTGGTCGCATTGCGTCCAAGTGGAAGGACTTACGCTTTGATACACTGATGTAAAGCAAGGTAAAGTGGGATTCCTCATTGTGATGTATTGGGATCATAACTTTTTGGTAGTTGGCTAAGGATTTCAACAGTTCGTCATGTAAATGGATCTGGATTCCACAGTTGTCCTTGCAAAGCACATATCGTTACAAATTTGCAAAATTTTTGGATTATGTACTTTTAACATTATATCTTTTTTCATATAGTTTACGTCTATATGTATAGATAGTAGTTACTTACCGATGCATAATTTTTGAGAACAAGTGTTTTCACCCTTTTTGTGGTGTTGAAAGAATATTCAGTACCAATTATTGTTACATATCTATCAATCACCTGCATTGGAAAGTATATGGTACATTGTTTAGTAATTATCGGGTTTTTTTAAATTAGATACGATTACTCTATTTAATTTTAAAATTGCAACATTATAAATTGGCACATTATTGCTTGCTTTCTCATCCTAAAGTAATTCCTCTAAGTCCCAGCGAGTCACAACATGGATTTCACTTTGCCAAATGATTGACCTGCATCAATATTATAAATATGAGTACATGTGAACTATAATCTATATATTTATATTATTGTTATATAAATGACTGTAAATTATCTTCTTCGAACCCTATTTCTGTAGTGGCCATGTATTCCACCAGCATTTTATATGGATGTGACTCCAGTAATTTTGCAACTTCACATTCTTGCAGGTTCAGTGGTTGCAGTGCTTGATTGTCTACTTCAACAACTTCATAATTATCCAAATCAACAACTGATGGAGTTTTATTGTATTGTGGAACTGGTGTGATTGGTAACAGGCATAAATTGCTAGGGATCGTTTGAAGGACCCTTCTTGCTATGTTGGCTGGAGGTGTGGGCTTTCTTTGCAGTTCTTGGGTTGACATAGTTGGTTCTAGTTGTTATGTTATGGGAACTATAGACACTGTGCTAACTGCAGTTGTGATTGGGTTTGGCACATTGGGAGCTATTGGAACTGTGATTTCATTTTCCATGGTTGCTTTATTTAGGCTTGGCTTTTCGATAATTTTCCATAACTGGGTTATGGGTTTTGTATTCAACTGTGTTTTTGTGGTAGTGTTTAAGGGTTATGGTATTGTTGTTGCCTTAGGATTAGGTTAATTTGCTTGCTGCTATATTCTTGTGTCCAGGTATTGAATCGTACAAGTATCCAAGTTTAGTTAAGGGTGCCCGACGGGGATGCTGTTTCAGGTTTTTCACTAATAAGCTTGGGCTTTTTTCCTTTGTCTTGACTGCTTGCTTATAACGGTTTACTTTATCTCTCAGAGAATTAAGCTCATTGATAAGCTCACATCAATCTTCTGCAAGTTTTCTATTTGCTCAGCCTGTATCTTTGTTTCTCGACGCTCATTCTCCAATTCTTTATTGGTGAAGTTTAATTTTCCAGATATCCTTGATGCAGCAGCATTAAGTCCATTGTTTGATATCATTGCAAGCTCTAAATCATTTTGTAACTTTTTGACTTGCCCTTGAAGCTTTGCAATCTGGCTATCCTTCCATGCGATTATTTTAGTGGCGTTATTCCTTTCCACTAGTAATCTGATTTGTAGTTGAGCCACTTCATTCTATAGTCTTCCTGCGTTTTTTATTGATGCCTCATACTTCTTAATTACTTCCTGCAGTGATGGTGCATTGTTCGTCTGGTTTGAATCGTTCAATGGATCTTAAGATAGTATTTGGAAGGAAGGTATTTTGGCAGATTCAATCATGAGTTACTGGATCTATTCATCTCTTCTTTATATGAATCTCTGGTGGCAGGTGTCTTCAAGCCTTCTTTTGTTGCATTCAAGCTTTAAGGATTCTTTCAAGGTTGTCATTGCATTCAGCTCTGTGGTTAGGTGTGCAATTTTTTCTCTTTCCACTTCAAGTTCCCATTATGTCCTTGTATATTTAATGATTATGCTCTTGTTTTCCTTATGCAGTTGTTCACACTCTGATTGTAGTCGGGTTAGCTGAAATTCTTTTTGCTTAACTTTTTCCTTGCTCCTACTGTAGTCGGAGGTTAATTTTTTTTTTTTTCAAAATGTAAAACCCTAACTACTTCAGGGGTGCATTCAATTGACTTTAATCCAGGAACATTAATCAGTTGATCTGCCACTGGTGGGGTTTTGAGTGGATCTGTTATTAAATTTTCGGGCACAATACTAGGTGAAGTGGCAATTACGATGATTCAATTCATAACAAGCTCAAGTATCTTTGATGGTGAAGGTGGCAATGGTGTGGTTATTGTTTTTATATATAGAAGCTTTTAAGGGGTAGGCTGACACTACTTATAGTGTTGCATCATTTCCTCAAAGGAGCATGGTGTTAATGTTTTGCTTTTGGTGGTGCTACTCTCTGAGTTGCTTTCTGTAGCGAGCATTTTTTTTTGCTTTTGGCTTTATTCTTTTTCGTGATCGGACCTTGTATGCATCAATTGACTCTGTTGGCTCGCTCGACGAAGATTCAATCACGATTGTCTTAATTGTGTCATTATCAGTGGATTCAGTGTTAGTGCTCGATAATGATGAGATACACGATGTAGCATTTTTTCCATATTTCTTTATCTTGTGAGCTCTTTTAAGCTTTGGGGATATATGTTTGACTGACAAAACCCCTCTCATTTGCTATCTGTGTCTTGAACCCAAGCACTCGATGCTTAAACTTTTCTTGTTTGAATGTCGAGTTCCCTTTTTGGAACTTTTTGAGGCTTGAGTTTTTGGTTCTGACTCCTTTCATTTCTTCCTTTATTTAGGGTAGTAGTCGATCAATCAATGATCGAGGTACTGTTGTGTCATGGAGCCGTCTTGCATACGGTACATGTAGGCAAATATAGTAGTAAGTATTTGATTTAGATATTGGTGTTTTGAAACATGTTTCCATTATGTGTAATGTTCAAAAAGGTTATGTAAAATTATACCTCAATTGACTTGATGTCATTGCCATTCAAAATAGAGCTAACTGCTTCAGGTCCCATCTCAAGAAGTCCGGTTAGAGGTCTTCTCTCCCTTGTATAGCTAGAATGCACTTTGTGATATTTGCAAACCAAAACTGCATAGGGTTTGTCGTTATGTAATTGTTAATAGTAGCTTACATTGTATGGAATTATATATTGTATATTGTTAAATTAGTTGTTTGATGCAGCTGCTTCATACCAGTAGGAGTGGGGTACGTCCTGATACTCTTATTGCTTTACATTTATGATATACGATTGCTGGTATGAGAAAATCAACAGTTGTAGCAGCCCAATTGAATGATCCAATGTCTTATAGCTTCTCAAACCGTTGCACTATGAACCACTCTATTGAATTCCCAGAATTGGTAAACAAGATTGATATGCAAAAGTACAAGCATATAAGTCTCACTGTGTCCCTTGCTTCCTCCTCAGTTTGGCCTTTAACCTTATCAGGGATGGTCGTTCAATTGTGGCACATTTTAGTTGACTTCTACTATGAAGTTTCGTAATCAGAATTTATCCTTCCTTTTTGCTATGTGCCTCGTGCCTATATCAATTATTTTCCCAGTTGATGGTATGCCTAGAGCATCTGTGACATCTTTTGGCAACAAAGGGACATATCTATTCCTGAATTTGAATGTGCTTGACTTGAGGTTGAAGCAATTTATGATTTCTAGCATTGCTGCATTACTTTTCTTGTAGTATTTTCCAAGTACTAGACCCTGGTTATAGGCACTGAAAAGTTTCCAGAATGAGGTCTACTTTATGACACTTATGTGGTGTTCTTTAATTCTAACTTTCGCTTCATCCAGTATATCGAGGACATTGTTTAAGCTAATCATGTGTGAGCAATAAAAAATTCCTCATCTTTTCACCATTTTGTTAACATCTCTATTTACCTGCAAGTAATATGTACAACAATGAAAAACTATGTAATTATATATCTTTTAAGGGCTTGGACCTGTTAGCAATACGAACAATTAGGATAAATTGGGTGATTATTTAAAATGTGTGTTTTCTTGTTTTATGCCAGTACACTTTGATTATTTCGATTCTTATGTTTTTGTAATATTGAGAAAAGTTCTTTTTTTGGTAAATAAAATTCTCATTAATAGAAACCATTTCTTGTTCATCATGGTGCTGTTGTTTTCTACGTGTAATAGCTCTTGTAACTTGTATACTTTAATGAATTCTAGCTGATAAGAATTTTATTTTTGTGACATCTTACATTTTATAATAAAATAATATATATTTTATTTATATAATTATATGGGTGTGTCGTTTTAGAAAGGCTCGTGGAGATTTTAATGTGTATGGAGTGAACTTAATAATTAAGTTAACAAATTCTAGAATTTGGAAAGGTGGCCATGAGAATTAGTAAGCACCCATGTGGCATTTATATATATATTGGTGACTTAGTTTTAGTGGGTCCCATGTGTTTAATTCTCCGATTATATAAGATATGCTCCTTTAGGAAATTTGTTTATGCAGTACCATTAAAGAGTAGAGAGGGAGCCGTGGGTTATGGAGGAAGCTGTGGTTTATGTTTTCTGTTTGGAAAAATTATTTTGGTGCTATTTTTGAGGTAAGGGGTTTTACCTAATATGCATCTAAATCTCTAGAGTATTCATTTATTATCCTGCACGTTGTATTTCTCTTGAATTTATTACGTTAATTGAATTATGTATATTTATTTGGCATCGTTATTTAGTGTTATTTATTGATATGGGTTGCATTGCCGTGAATTGATTGGCACATGGTTAAGTTTACTCGCTAACAGACCTAATAAGCCAATCGTGTAAGGCTTAGAGAGAAGTTTCAACGTGGTGAGGTGGGTGAGGCGAGTAGTTTTTAACATATTACCGAAAAGGACTCGTGTATGAGGCCGGTTGATGATTTGTTGAATTTTTGGTATAGTTGAATTACCGAGATTGTTGTGAATATTTTATTGGTGATAAATTATTCTATTGAGATACTTTTCACTCCTGTGTGTTATGTACTGCCCCTGTTTATTTTTTATGCCGCAGGTGTCTCAAGACGGAGTTGATTTTTGAGTAGTGAGTTGGGTGCGGTGTAGAATATTATTTTTGTTGATTACAGGAGAGATGTTGATATATTGTAAAGAGTCTATTTTTTTATAAATTAATTTGATTTATTAAAGGAAGTTTGAATTTGATTTTATTTTTATTGCATTTTTTGTCCCACCCGGGTCGGGTCGTTACAATTTTGGTAAAGTTGTATAGTATACAAGGGAAGGGTATTATTATCAAGCATGTTTCTTATGTTATGATATAATACTTTTGCTTGCTTTTTTGCAGCATTGTCAGTATGCGGACTCTGTCGTATTTTCGGTTTTTTGCCCACCTTATTCATATTTCGTTCGCTGCTTGGCTTTCTCATTTCCTGCAATATGATGCCGAAGTCATTTTTTTCCTTGATCCTGAAGTAGTAAGGGGGATTTGTACTTCTTTTTTTTATTATTAAATGTGCAGTTTATGTTATTGGTAGTTTTGCTTTATATCAATTGTTTTTGTGAAGAATATGAATTTTTACATTAGATACAAAGTTATATCAATTCTTTTTTTTTTTCTGTGTTTTTTTTAGTTTGTACTATGTAAGTGCATCAATTGTTTTTATTTGAACTCTGAAGATCTTATTACACTTCCGTATATAAACACAAATTTATACTGGACTTAAAATAGATGTTCCAAATTATAAAAGATCTATTTTTCCAGTATTTCTTGATTTCTTTTATGTGATTGAAGGTTTATTTCTTCATTTTGCTTCAAATTTTACAACCTTCATCAATTTATGGTCTGTTTGATAACAAATGGAAAATGGCAGGAAACACACTTTATTTGAATAAGAAATTACAAAATAAGTTGAAGGAAGGGGTCATACACACTTTTTATAAGTAAATGTCCTCCCAGTGAAACAGTTTTCATGGAAAAAGCCAAAAATCAAGAACACATCTCACCACACCGTTCATCTTAATTTTTAGCTTGCCACATATATCAATTGTTTTTCCTAACATTTCTTATCAAAAGGATCCCCAATTTCTAGTATATTCTTTCTTAAACTCATGCGAATTTTGTGGTGGTGCTAACTATGTCGCCCTTTTATACATGTATGGACTAAGGCTTGTCATTTTTCTTAATCATTTCCAACAATAGAGCTTTTCTTTCCTCTTTCCTTATGTTTCAAATGAATCTACTGACTACAATAATTGTTTATGCAGATTAATTTTTTTTTGCAAAGCATTGTTTTGGCTACCAAATTGAACAGACATGACTTACCCTTATTCCTATGTTTCTGCGTGCATGTCTTCTTTAACTGGTCTTTCACACCTCTGTTGTTCTTCGGTTGTGGTAGGATGTTGATTTTCTGCACTTGGAATGCGGTGGTGGATGCGGTTGGTAATTTGTTTATTGTGGAACGTAGATGAACTGATTTTTGGAAGAGAAGACAGTAAGTGAATAATTAACTGCTGTGGGTTTTGGAATAGAGTGTGGCTTGAGTGGGATTTGTTGGGTCCTAGCTTGTAACTGCCCTTCTATTGTACGGTTAGTGAGACTGGAGTGATGCAATTTTATTGTTATCAAAATTTTCTCCTTATTGTGAATACTAGTCTTTGTGCAGGCCTGTTGCAAGTGATTTTATTATTTGAAAAAGGTTGTGAAGTTAATTGATAAATTAAATACCAAGAATTTATTACAATGTAGTTGCAATTATAATTGAAAGTAAGAGTAAGAGAGCCGGTGTCAAATAAATGTTAAATTGTAAGCAACTAAAGTGTATTTTATTTTCATAATTTAATGACTTGAAAGTACTATAATAGTGGCACATGAAGGCAGGAGATACTTAACGAAATGCCTTGATTTATCCTAATTGCATATTCAATAAGATATGAATAGTCCCAAGGCTACTTGTTGGATGTATGCTTGCTAACACAAAAGTATTTTTACATACCAACTATTAAAAAAAATATTAATTCTTTAAGTAATAATAAATAATACAAAAATCTTAAACAGTATAAAAACTATTTTTTAATAATACACCTGAAATGAGGATACAATATAAACTATAAAAGAAAAATATTCATTCTTTAAGTAATAATAAAGAATACATAAATCTTAGACAGTATAAAGAATTACTAAAATATTTTTTAATAATACACTTGAAATGAGGATACAACATAAACTATATTATTCCCAAGGTACTCGTTTAAATGCAAATATATTCATCCTTTCACATTTATGATTTGATGTTTGCTATATATATAGATTATACTCCTTATATAATTCAAATACCATAAATGTACAAATTAAGGTAACCCCATTTGAGTCCTAGAATAGCAAACTCAAACCGGACGGACTCCTACATTCAGAATAACTCAAACATGAGGGACTCCTACATTCAAAACTTGTCTAATTCTATGAGTGGTTTATTATAAATAATAGAATATATATTAGAATCCTTTTTATAATTCAAAAACCATAGATTTTGGATTTTAAGAATATTACATCAACTTCTATCCATGACTGATAGTACTTACGGAACTCTATACTCCAGTCTGCATAATTACCTTGATTACAAGGTTTAAAAGCAAGACAAGGTAAATAAACTACAATATATATATATATATATATATATATATATGTATATTTAAATATATATCCATCAATCAGATTAACAAAAGAATTCAAAAACACCGTAATTAACATTAACATTAAAAACACAAAACAGAAACCTTAACAAATGAGTTCAAAAACAAAACAAAACAAACACACACCAGGAACCCACAAAGAAAAAGGATCCTTTATTAACAGACTGTACTTGCCTAACAGATAGACCCAAAGGTAAAGATAGTTCAAATCAGATAGCACAAAACATGACCCCAATTAAAAAAAAATTGAAACAAAAAAGAAACAGGAAACCACCACAGCCAAGAGCCGCGACAACAACCTCCAAAATCAGATAGCTTCATTGCATGATTTTCGATTGTATCCAGCCTTCTTCCCACATCGGCTACACTTCATTTGCCTTCGCCCTTCAACCCAAGGTTTGAAACGCCTAGTCCTAGGCCTACCAGCTTGTCTCCTAGTCTCCGGAGGACGCACCTCAAAAGCCTCAAACTCATCATCAACTTCATTGACTTCATCAGGGATAGGATATATCGAAAACGGATAGCATGCTCTAAAACAATTAGACCATAAATATGGATCGATGAGTTTGTAAGGATCCAACCCAGTTCTCTTAAAAACAGCCGGAGCATGTGGACACGGAAAGCTATTAATTCTCCACATTTGACATGAACATGAACCCTCCATAACATTTACAGTTACTTTACCCCCATCTTCAACTTCATACTCTGCTCCATTATACTTAACCACAACAAAATGCCGACCAAAATAGCATTCTCCATTAACTTCTTCTCAATCTCAGGACATAATTAAGATGTCCACTTAGCTACCATGTCGTTGCGAAAAGAGATTAAACGCATCATCTTGACTTCAATACCATCAATCAACTCAGTTATAGGCATAGTACGCTCCGTCCTAATCCACGAATTAAAAGACTCCGCTACGTTAGAACAGATATCCCCATAACACTCACCCGAAAAATAAGCATTGGCCCAATTTGAAAAACCTGCACCCCTAAGAAAACTATGAATCCTACGCCTATCCAATGCCAATAATTCATTCAAAAACTGGTGGAATAAGGCCTTGGTCAGTGCATAAGCACACCTCTTAAATAAACCAACAACTTACTGCCTCATAACTGTGTTATTAGATCCCGGAAACTTGGCTAGCAGATTGTTTTTTATATGATAAAAACAGTAGCCATGTGGGGCTCCCGGAAAGGTCGACCTAATAGCATTCAATAAGCCTGGATTACGATCAGTTAAAAATGTTATCTCACGCCCCTGATCCCTTAAAATAACAGCAACATGATCAACAAACCACTTCCAATTCTCCTAAGTTTCTGATCCAACAATAGCAAATGCAAGAGGGTATAAAGTTGAGAATTATAAAGATCAAAAAACAAATTAACAAAACCTGGCCAATCTAAACAGATGTTCACTTAAAAAACACATATCATATAACCAAAAACTAGAAATTTGAAACAAATAGCTAAAAAAAGGGAAAGGAATGAGAAAGAAGCCACTTTGATTTCCATCTTTCCCCACAACAACTAAAAGAGTCCCCTTAAATTTATTCTTCAAAAAAGTTCCATCTAGGCATAAAATTGGCCGACAGAACTTAAATCCACTAATGGATGCAGCAAAAGAAACAAACACCCACTAAAAGCGTCTAGATGCTCCATCAACCTCAAGTACGCAATAAGACCCAGGGTTAGTCTCTTTTAAGACCTGCAATTACCTCACCAACCGAGTATGTGAGGCCGAATCGTCTCCTAACACCTCTTTGCCAGCCAACTCCCTACCTTTCCACACATTCCAATAAGAAATTTCAAAACCATAAACAACTTTTATATGCACCAACACATCTTTAGAGGAAAATGCAGGATTAGCTCTAACCTCATCGGCAATTAAATGAGCAGCCACTTTCGATGTCAACGCTGAACTCCTATTATCCCGCACAAGACCACAACAAGAATGCTCATTACTCAATGTTCGAATTTAAAAAGCACCATTCCCATGAGAAATAGAGGCATGTACCCGCCATTTACAATGCTCGAGCGGCCTCCTTTTGCACTCAGCAGTGACCTCACTCTTGTTATTCTTAGTCAAGACATAATCAAACCCAACCTCAACTGCATACCTAGCTAGCTAACTTCAAACGAAAATCACCGGCACCCTTAACAAATTCTTGATTAACGTGAGTGATGTATTGCCTCCAAAGAGAAGACAACAAAACATGACATGGTCTCCGAACACCAGCATTGAAATTCTCAGCAAGTTCAACAACACCATTAAACACAAGGTCATCAACAACATCATTAAACGTAGATACTACCCCCACGCGATCCATAAACATATCCACAAATTCACCATCCAATCTCCTTTGAGAATACATCATCAACGAAGTATCTCTATCATTCCTAATAATGCACTTTGGGCCATCACTAATGACATAGCTTAAAACCCATAAGCCCATTGACATTCCGTTTAATCTCCTCACACAACATGGCATACGAAACATTTTCCGAAACATCAATTACATAGACTAAAGACTCAAACCTACACCTCATAATCTGAAAATCGTTGTTTACCCTGCAAGAAAACATACGACAATAAAATACTTAGTGATGACAGCAAACCAAACTAGGAAAAATGCAGAAAATAAGTACTTAGTCATTAACTTTTAAAAAAAATCTAAATACAAACGAAAACCCAGGGAATAAAAATTAACTTCCAAAAAATACTACATACAAAACCTACTACCCTACAATAAACCCGTAAAACAACATTAAAACAAGAAAAGACAATATACATGAAGCAAAATTACAAATAAACACATGAAGTATAGAAACAAAACATAAAATACATCAAGATGCAAAGAAAATAAATACATATACTAACTTGAAAGGCGAAGCATCATGTGAGAATGAATTCGAATTCCCAAATGAAACACCTGAATTTTGAACCATAATTTATCAATAATAATACACAAAAACATGAAACTCTCCCACTCTTAAAACCCTCTAAAAATTTATACTTCCACTCCTTTTGAGTAATAAATAAATAAATAAACTCCAACTGCTTCCAGGAAAAAAAAAACAAAAGCAAAGCCAACCGTTAGATACATTTGAAAACAATAACTGCTATGGAGGCTATAAAAGATAATTTATCAAAAACATAAAACTGTCTAAACTAAAAATATAGCCTTACCTAGTGGAGAAGTATGAAAAACAATAAAAAATAAACCCAGGACTTCAAAACTATAAAAACACTAACTAAAGTAGTGTTAACTAGTTTTCTCTATTTAGTTAGAATTTCAAAAAGTCTATTAAAATATGAATGTATTTAATTAGAATTTTAAAATATTTCTCTAAATGTTATTGTATTCAAAATTACAATGACTTTAAAATATTTAATTTATTGATGGATTATAGAGGATTTTAAGGTCTTGTTATAAGTTACAAATTCACGAGCCCGTTTAGTTGTCCTCCAATTTATGAATTAGAATATTTATAATTGTCTAATTTATAAATTATCCAATTTAAGCGTTCAGTTGCAAAAATAAAATGGTATATGAAGTTATAAACGTAAGTTAAATAGTTAAGTCATTAAATAAGAAAACGTATAAATATAGTTTAAATTACATAAGTTATAACTATCATACAAGTTCATGTCGAAAAAATTACATTACAATTTTTTTTTTGTTAAAATGAAATAATTTTTACTTTGTTAAAGTATGATAAAACAATTATAAATAAAATAATTTACGAAATAATACAATATTTTCATTGAAATAAAATCTATTCATTAAAAAAATTTGGAAATGCGTAATTTAAAACATTCTAAAAAAGAAAAGTAAAACACTTAACTCAAAACACCATTTTTGGATGATATTATGCTCTCAATATTTTCAATTTTAATAAAAATACTTTACAAAATATAAAAAGTGCATCTAATTTTATTTTATTTATTTACAATATATTTAACTTCAATCAAAGTTATCTTCTTATTTTTTATTTTTTTTTGGTTACATAAAGTTATCTTCTTATAAACTTTTTTTTTAGATTCCTAGTAATTTGATTAGAAAATTAAAGCTATCTACCTTTTTAATTCTTTTGTCAAACTTGAGAATGTATTCACACATGTTATTTATTAGAAAGAATTTGATGATTTAAGGTGCGTTTGATAACAATATGGAAAAGAAAAAAGAAAACAGTTGATTTTTATGAGAAGTTAGAAAATAAGTTGAGGCATGTGGTGAGATATCTTCTTACTTTATGACTTTTTTCATGAAGAAATTTTATTTGGTAATTTAGGAAGAAAAAAATTTCCAAAAATAATAATGAAAGATGAAGGACGTCTACTTCTAAAAATGAGCATGAAATGGAGAACATCTCATCACATGCCTCAACTTATTTTCCATCTTCTTACTCTAATCAAATGTTTTTAATTTCATTTTTTTATGTTGTTATTATACGGAGCCTTAATTTACATAATTCCCTCTTCTTTTGGTTAAATTGGTTCACGAGTTTGTTTTCCTAATATTATGGGATTTTGAAACTATTATTGGTCTTTTTGTTCGATCTTAGTTAGTGGCTTTTGGTCCTTTAGGTTGAAAGCAAAAATGAATACTTATAATTTTTGTGTTTAATTTGAAATAATTTTTAAAGTGGTAATTAATTATTTTTTTTATCTATTAGTGGCTTTTGGTCCTTTAGGTTGAAAGGAAAAATGAATACTTATAATTTTTGTGTTTAATTTGAAATAATTTTTAAAGTGGTAATTAATTTTATTTTATTTTTTATCTATTGGTTATTTTTTTTATTATTAAAATCTAAAAAAATACTAAAAAAATATATGCATTAAAATATGTCAAACTCTATATAGACTTAAAATTATCGATGGATTTAGCAAAATTCACGGATTACAAAAAGTCATTCAGTGTCTTTTAAAATTTGAATTTAATACACACACCTAATGGTGTGCAAAAGTTGAACCAGATTGAGCGGTCTGATTGAACTGGACTAGACTATTGAGTTTTTTTTCAGTCTTTTTAGTTTTAGCGGCTGGTCTAAAACTAGTTTCCGTTCAATCATCAATATAGGTTTAAAAAATCTCACAAAATTGAACCGACTTATATGTTTTATTATATAAACTATATTTTTGCACATACGCGATGTGCGTGCGATATAGATATAAGTGATATAAATGAAATAAATTAAATTAAAAAAGTAAAAAGTGGCCTAGTAGTTGATGTGCATTATAACCATTGCAAGTGTAAGGATTTAATTCTTGTTGCTTATGCTAAGATAATAACTTTTTGTGTTATTAAAAGCATACAAAGGCAAAATGGGCGAATTAAAAATCTGACACGGTTTCAACAACAAATGAATTGCTTTCCAATTTATCATATACTATAATTGTATTATAGAGGAAGTACTTCCGTAATTGCCCTCTTAATTATGTTGGGTTTCCATTCCACTCATTTAGGGCTCTTAAATAACGATGAGTGCCCATCATCCTCCAATTTAGCCTAGGGTGGTGCTAAGGGCACTATATTTTTAACTCGGAACATCCATTCTATTAAAAGGGTTTGTTTGTTCTCGAAGGCCCCACTTATAAAATGTTGGTGTTAATGAGTAATGAAAAGATATGTGGTGTCGCAAATATTCATATATATATACATGCATATACACGCAGGGGTTAAGGTACATGGGGACAAGGGGACAAGGGGCAAGCGCCCCCACTTAGTTTTGATTTATAATTTTTTTTAACTATATATGGGGTATTTTTGGGAAAAAAAATATAGATAAGGACTTATGTGCAAAAATTTATACCTTAGGGTACGTAAGTGTAAGGGGTAAAATTATATATATATATATATATATATAAGGACCTATGTGAAGAATTTAAAATTATACTTTAGGGTATCTAAGTGAAGGGTCTGAATCTGAGTGCAAAACATAGCCCCATGCTGCTGGCTTTTTCCAAGTTGACGTTCGTGTCCGCAAGTGTAGGTGTAGGTGCGGGTGCACACGAGTTGTATAGTTCATTGTGAAACCGTGATTTGCATCCCTCTACAAGCATCATAGAGAGAGTTATTTTTCTTGAATGCTTAATAAGCTTATAAGAAGTGATCACTAGTAAACTCATTAATATTTTTACAAAGTTCTCATGTAAGACTTGACCATTTTCATTCCATTTTTCTATTTCAAGTAGTTTATTTTGGGTAAGAATTTCTCATTCATTGCATAATTATTTTGAGCAAGCAAATATATGATTTCGATATCCTCATGGACGAGAACACAAATATATAATAACCTTTCACAACCGAATGTGAGATTCCACCGAAAATTACTCTTAAAATAGCTCAAAAATTGTATTTTTACCCAATTTTCCAACACTACCAAGGCAAATTATTTCTTAGATCTGCTTTTTAATATAGATATAATTTTATTTCTTAATTACTTGCAAAATGTTAGTTGTGTTTATTGATTAATTGCATAATATTATTAAAGCTATTATGTTTGCTGTCTATTACTGTAATTTCATATAATTATTCACATTCGCTATTTGAGTTGTATGAAGTTTTATCATTGATGTTATTATGTTTATGTTCAAATTTTATGGTTTTAAATATGTTTTTGTGTGCTTTCAATTTTGTCCCCTAGCCAAATTACTGACTTCGCCATTGTATACACATACATACTAAACCTTAAAACAAATACGCAAAAATCCAAATCTTTGAATGAGTCACCAAGTTCTCACTTGGTTAGAACTCGATTTTGCTTCTATCACTTTAATCTCTCTTCATCATAATTATTTACATTGCACATTTTGCACATTCAATGTCATCTTCAAGTGCTTTGGTTCTGAACTAAAAATTTCCACTACACTTTGGCTAGGAATACAAAGCATTGAACAAACTTGGCCGCACTAAGGAGAAAATACCTTAATTTTAGGGACACAATTTATAAGATAAACTGAGCAATAAACCAATAAGACAATGCCACTCCATCTCATTCACATACTAACAAATTAAAATGCTCATATATTCTTTAAAAGATCTCTCTTCAATGTGGGTATTTTACTTTAAAAAAACAATTCCACCACGAGACTATAAAGATTAATTTTTTTACTACCACAACTTTGGTCATCTCAAAATTTCAATGAATCAAACCATATATATTTTTTGTTCAAACCATTATTAATAAGCAAATAACTAGTAAAGATTAAAGACGCCCATAACAAATTAAGCATAAATTCACAATACCATGTGGATAACCAAGCCCCTTAATGTAACAAAGTCACAAAATTAATAAGAATAAGTTTGGAAAAGAAAATTCAAAGCAAAGATGTGTACCCAAATTATTAAACAAATATAGCGGTGTGTAACCGAATTGCAATTTTTCAACTTGGCACTGTGAGATCGACCAATGTATTAGAATATATCTTTTATACTTGGGGTTTATCCTAAATGGTTAATCTTTTATATTTTGAGTGATTTTCAAATTGGTAGGGTTTTTTGTTTAAATTATGTTTTAACACAAGAATTTATAGAATGGAGACATAAAGGGTTTGAAAAGAGATGAGATCAATGAAGAACCTTGTTACAGCTTCAATGGAGTTTGTTCCAGAGGTTGAATGGAGTAAACTTGGATGAAATTATAGAGAGGAAGAGCATATGCTGGTGTCGATTTCTTAAAAAAGACCTATGAGGTTTTTAGCTTTTAAGTTGAGGTATCCTAACAAGTGGTGCCTGAAGCACCTAGTAAAATATATGTGGTGTTAAAAAGCGGGTGGATGCTCCGAGTTAACAATGTAGTGCTCTGAACACCTCCCAACTTATCGTATACTGCTCCATAATAGTATTATGGAGGAAGTACCTCCATAATTGCCCTCTTAATTATGCTAGGTTTCCGATCCACTCATTTAAGGCTCTTAAATAATGACGAGTTCCCACCATCCTCCGATTTAGCCTATTGTCTTAAGTCTCCATTTTAATTTACGGTTTAATTAAATTCACATTCATTTAACGCTTCTTATTCTCTATTGAGACACTTGGCACCGTTTGATAAGAATATGAAAAAGGAAAACAAAAGCACTTAATTTGGTAAAAAGTTGGAAAATAAGTTGAGACATGTGATAAGATGCTCTCCATTTCATGCTCATTTTATAAGTAGATGTCCTATATCTTTCATAATTTTTTGTTCAAAATTTTTCTTCCTCAATCACCAAAGAAAATTTCTCCTTGGAAAAAGTGACAAAATAAGAAGACATCTATCTCATCACATGTCTCAACTCATTTTCCAATTTCTCACAAAAATCAATTGTTTTTATTTTTCTTTTCCATGTTGTTATCAAGCAGACCCTATATTGTCATAATTCTTTGCTTTCTGCATTAGTTCTCCGTCTAAGTATTATCACCTTTGCTTTCTTCTTATTCGAATGTTGCACAAGATGATGACGTCGTTCTTTTAATCCAACAAAACATTATACAAATAATTTATTTTGTACAAATCATTTACTTTCTGCCAATCCATATCAACTGGTGAGAATTTTCCTAAATATTTGATGTTGTTGTACTTTAGAATTCTTCAATATTTATTTTATAGTACTTAAAACTGCCAACACACGAAAAACTCTACATAGTTCGTCACCACTATCAAAACATAATTGATTTACAACATGGTGAAATCTAAATTGTTGCAACTTTATATTTGTGATTTTATTTTATCTTTTTCTATCCACAGATGTTGGTACTCTAGATGGAGGATAAAAAATTGGTTTAACAGTTAGATTCTATCAACATAGACCCTTTGTTGAAACACTAGAAAGCTCGAATTTTGAAGGTAGATTTTAATCAAAATTGCTATATATACAATGTAGTTTTTGTTTTACTAAGATTACATTTATAATTTATATTGTATGTACCTATTTGATGCTTACTAGTTGTTTAACATAACATGCTAAAGAACCTCTTTCCTTTTCTTTTCACATCAAATTTATATTTACAGTGTATAGGGAATTAGTTGCACCATTTTCTCAATTTTTATAGGGTAATTTACACTTTTGACCCTTAAACTTTACCTATTTCCCACGGTCGTCCTGGAACTTTTTTTTTCTGGCATAAACATGCCCAAAGTTTCTATTGCGTCCCACTATAGTCCAAAACTGGATGTCCCGTTAAAAAACTCGACGGAACAAGCATGTGCAGCCCACGTGGTGGTATTTTGAGGGGTAATGTCTGTATTCTAAGTTGAATGTACATAAAGATAGGGTACACTTACTGTTTTCTTCACTTTTTCACTTTCTTCACCATTGCAACTAAAGAGAAGAAAGTAGTAAGAAGAATGGAGTTCAAAATGTTCCATTGTTTCAAGAGAGCAAGAATAATCACTTCATGGGCATATTTAAACCCGAGAAGAAGATTTCTAACTTGAGAAAATAACGAAGTAAATATGTATATCCCACATTTTTTAAACATATACATAAATTTGGGCTTTAGTCCTTTATATTTTTGGCATTCTTCTAAAACTCATATCTTTTATGCTTTTAAAACATAGCACAATAGGTGTAGGTTCTTTTCTTAGTTTGATCCTCCAATGTGTGAATGGTCTAGGGCTATTATTCTTAGTTTATTGAGGAGAATCAGTAATGAAGAAAATAGGGTGAACACTTACAAGTCAAGGGAGAAGTTCCGGTGTATTATTTTGATTTTGTCATGGTTGATAATATTTTCACTTGGTATTTCTTTTCCTGATGGACAAGGCAATTAAATGAAATACATTGTTAGCTTGTTTTATTTTTGTTGATGTCCTCTATTTTGTGAAAGAAAGTCAATTAAGTGTAATGTGGGCATGGTGTTTGTAATCTTTATACAATCAATTGATGGAGATTGTAATGTACAATGTTTTGCAATCAGTAAAGAAGTACTATGTTTGTTTAGTGCTTATGAACATTACTATGTTCTGTTGTTGTTAAAGTAAATAACATACTTTATATAAAAGAGAAACCAATAAAAAAGGGGGCAAATATAAGAAGAGGACAAACTTTCACTGATAAATGTTCATAAAAAAACATTATTCAATACATATATAAGAAGGGGACAAATAAACCATAATTTGGTTACAAAAAAGGTAAAATCCACAAAAGGAAAAACCAACCAATTTCTTGTTCCAAGATTTGTTTACAAAACCCCACTAAAATAAAACCTACTAGAGAAAGCAACCATTCACAAAACCATAAACAAAAACCAGTCACAAAACCATTTACATACCCAGTTACAAAACCATTCACATACCCATTAACAAAAACCATTCACAAAATACATTGATATTGCTCCACTTGGTGCAGCTCTTGCTTTTTTCCCACCTCTTGGTTTTGGTGCTGCACTTATTTTCTCCCTTTTTTTGGCCGGGACATGGATTGTACTTGGGTTAATTGTCCTTCCATGTTCACCTATATGAAATGGCTTATCAAGTAATACATATAAGTCAATGAAATGATTTATATAAGTTTATACAAGCTTACATTGTCATAATATGTTCCTTGTGGTAGCTGTGAACTAAGTGGCACAATCTATGGTTCATCTTGTTCCTTGTTCACTTATATAAGATACGTGTCAGTGATTGTGTTTTGCAACTATACAAAAGAAAATAATTATTGAAATAAACCTCAAATGCACCAAAAAAATTTACAGTATCTATTTTGCAACTTCTTTTGTTGTGGCCAATAGTATCACAATTCCCACACCTCATGACTGCTAGTGCTTCTTCCCTAGCTTGCCTTTGCTCCTATCTGTTTCGTCTGGCTTCTTAATCATATTCTTTTTTTTCCTTCCAAGATTTGGTATTACTATTGGTGGCAGAACTAGAGGGTGCTTGGAATCAGGCCACATATTTAGCCCATTCATTGGATTGTCTATTGGTTTATAAATCTTTTTGAAAGTTTTCACATGGTAGTATTCATGGACCAAATCTTCTAGCTCAACTTCATTAAAAAACAAGGTCGATATTGCATGTGGGCATGGTATCCCACACAACTCCCATTTTCCACAAGAGCAAGTCTTGGAGTCCAAATCAACAGTATACTTCTCACCATGGATACAGTTGATTTCATACTTGCTTGCACCTGACCATGTTGAAATACAATTGCCAACATCAAGCTTATACTTGTCAAGCAATTTTCTAATCTTTGGACACATTTTTCCTTCCCATTTATTAGCTTTATCCCTATTTTGTTGCATCCTCACCATCAAATACACCCTAATCCTCTCAAGCAACCCTAGAATTGGTTTCTTTCTAGCATCATGTATACATTTATTAAAATTCTCACAAACGTTATTCATCAACATATCACATTTAGACATTATACTGGAATGAGACCTTGAACAATGACATGGTGGCTTGTCTTTAAACTACTCAAATGCATCCTAGTTATAATCCTTCATCTTCTTCATTGCATTAGTGAAATAAGACATATTATTGGACATTACATCATTCTATAGCATCTCCTTATACATAGTCGCTGTATAGCCAGCTGTCTTAAAGTTTGAATGTAAGTACATCGATCACACAAAACCTATGCTCACTTCTAGGGAGAAGTTCAAAAGAGGCAGGAACCAACCCATTTTGTTTGTCTGAGATTATGGTCCAATTCTCATAACTCTTGGTTTCACCCTCAACCACTACATTGGCAATAGGGGACATGCAGTTGTTTGCATCAACCCCCACTACTGTGAGCAGCTGTCCACCATGTAGGCTTTTCAGGAAACAACCATCAACACCTATTAACTTCTTACAAGTTGATTTAAAGCTCTCTTTAAGTGCTGCTAGACACACATAAAATCTCTCAAACCTTGGCTCTCATTGCTCCACTGTTCCTCCCTAAAGTTTCATAATAATTGTTGACCTCGTGTTTATTTTCCTCAGTTCATCTATATACCCCCATAACTTTCCATATTGTTCTTTGTATGTCCCATCAATCAGTTTCATAGCTTTCTCCCTAGTTCTGTATGCTTAAGATCGAGAGACTTTGACTACATGGTCCTTCATGACTGTATCTCATAAAGAAGATATTGGTTGCTTGGGATTTGACCTAATACTCTCCAAATAATGTTTTGTAAGCCATGTGGAATTAATATTCTTGTTTCCAAACTGCCTTTGACACTTGTGTTCATCATGAAAAGTTTTAACTTGCGAATCAGGGGAATGTTGCATTTTTAGGCATACAAATACGAAGGACACCATCCTTGTAGCACACAGCTTTCATCTTAATAGCCTCATGTTTTGGGGACTTCTTTCACAAGTTTGATATTGTACTCTCTCACTACTTCCTTCAACTCTTTGTGATCACTAAAGATCATACCTAACTTCAATTTAGGGTTAGCCATTCCAATTATAGAGTTAAATTCTGGGAAGTTAGGCATATGATAATCATCATTTGACCCATTTAGACTATGAAGCTCCTCAGAGTGACCTCTATCATCATCTGACTCAACAACAACACCCTCACTATTATCTCCACTCATTGCATCAGATTAGCCCCCATTCTTAGTGTATTCTGCATCTAAATCTTTGTTATTGTCGAACAATTCATTATCATTATCATAATCATACTCTGGATCATATATACTTTCACACTCAAATGACCTGTCACTATCCTAATCTGTAGGTTATGGTGGTTTGGGTTGTGGTTCTTTTAGTTGTGGTGGTGTAGGTGCTAGTGCTTGTGGTGTTGGTTGTGGTTCTTTTGGTTGTGGTTTGGTCTTTGTAAGTGTTGGAATACTTTGTAGTGGAGGGATAAGGTCCATGTATAAATCAACTTCTAAATCCCTATTCATATATTTAGACATCTGCAACACATCCCAATTATTTTCAATAAGTACTGCCTGGCAATTCATTACTAAAGAAGAACCTAAAATGATCATAGTACCCTAACTCTATCACCACAGTACATAACTCTGCTAAGGACGTTCCATCAAACTCACAATGGTCAATATAGGTAAATTGGCCACCCATATATACATATTTTGACCCTTCCCATCCTAATTCACCACCATGGTGTAATTTATTGGTGAATAAATCATTGGTTGGACATGTACATACATATATATATACATATAAAACAAATATTATATTATACATATACATATATACAGTACACTAGTAGACAAAAAAAATAGCCCTAAATCATTCAATATAACTTGCAGTAAATATTCTCAACAACTATAATATTATATACAGATATAGATATATCAACACAACGAGACCACTAACCCCCAAAAGCTGAATCTTTATTGATTCTAAACTCGAAAAGGACAAACATACACATGCATAACATATATAGTAAAACATTATATATATAGAAATATTGGGACCATTACACTATAGTCAAGAAGGAAAAGGCACTACACTTATAATAAATTGGTGTCCCCTTGTCCTTGTACTGCTTTTCCGAATCCTCCAACTCGTCTTCAACCCTCAATATGAAAAAGCCCTAAATTTCCAATCAAAAACCCTAAATTTCCAAATGTTTTTGTACAAAAGTTTCCACCTTCTTCTCTCTCGCTAAAGTACTCTAAGAACACAAAAATGGGTATACATGAACCCTTAAACTTTCTAAATTGGTGCATTCTACTTAGAATACCGACACTTCCCTTCAAAATACCATCACATGGGCAGCATGTGCTTGTTTCGTCGAGTTTTTTAACGGTGCATTCAACTTAGAATACCAACATTATTCTTCAAAATACCCCAAATGGGCTGTATATGCTTGTTCCGTCGAGTTTTTTAACGAGACATCCAGTTTTGGATTATAGTGGGACTCTGCGGAAACTTTGGGTATGTTTATGCCCCAAAAAAAGTTCCAGGATGACCGTGGGAAAATGGGTAAATTTTAAGGGTCAAAAGTGTCAATTACCCAGTTTTATAGTTAGTCCAAGGATTCTCTAACTGAGTGACTTAAATCTAATATATGTAAATATTGCATAAAATATATGTGGTGTCTATGGTGTGTTTTTTAGAATATGGAACACAAATATATAGCAATGTCCCAACAACTACTTGAAAACTCTGTAGGTCCCTATTAGGAGTGGCAGGTTTTACTGCTTACACAGATCTTCTTTCTTCAAAGAATATAGAGTAAAAAGGTTATGCTTTGCAAGACAAATTAATTGGAACTAAGATGGAAGAAGAACTGTATATTGACATTTATATCATTTTCACTGCTTTAAACATTTGATGAACAAATACAGTTTCCCTCAGCAAATTAAATGCCCAGGCCCATATCCACATCATTTTACATTTTTGTTTTAAAAGTTGTCAATATAAAAGCTTTACTGTTGGAATGACCAATGTGCAATATTCAATTATTTAGATTTAGATTCTCAAGTTTTTGCAAGTTTGGTAGGGCTTTTTTTAAGCAAAGAGGGAAACCACCATAATTTTTACTGGTGTTACTAGGGCTACATACTATATGTAAAAAGGAAAAATAAAATTTTAGGCTTTGAAAGCTTCAATTACGGAAAAGAAGTTTGAATACAGGCTACACATATTCATTAAGCCTTCCTTTAAAACAAGCTAGCTTGATGATGCTGAGAAACTTTATTTCATTAATTTTCTATTTATACTTAGAGAAACTGATGGACTGAGTACTATCTGGTCTCACCATAAATGGGCTATATTTGTGGGTTTATTTTTATTTTTTTTATTTGAATGATTCTAGCTTTAAAGACAACCAACCTGTTAAAACCCACCCATTATGCCAACAGGAGGCTGCCAACAAATATTTGTAGTTGTTAATTAGTGGTTGTATGCTTTGGGTTATAACATATAACAACCAGTAAGAGGAAGAGGTAAGCATGGAATAATGCAAAGTAAAATAATAACCTGGAAGCTTAAGAGAAAGGAATACATATGGTAAAAAAATTCTTGTATGGGTTTTGCTTGGGGTGTTGGATGATGATAAGGTGATGACTTAGTTCATATTAATTAGTGATAATTACTATGGAGTGTTACTAATAAAAATATGGAGGATTCATTAGTATAATTTGTACTTTTTTTTACATGGAGTGTTACCAATAAAGGGGAGTGTCATGATATGCGTGATTTTACTCTGACAAAACCTTCACATCTTGTTGGTTTGTGATTCAAAGACTACTGCCGATCTCTCTATTTCTTGATTCAAATGATTTGGATCTCTCTCTTTCGATATATGCATAAACGTGTATTTAGATGTTCAAATCTTGTTGGTATACGTACGGATTTTTTTTCTTGATTATGTTCAGACTTTAGATTCACACATTAGGTTTGTTAATTTTGTACACAAGATTTGTGTATATATATACTAGGTATATGTATCTTGTTAGTATATGTTTGATATAAAAATATAGATCTTTGTCAGGGTCGGCCCTGGGCATAGGTGGCCATGTCAATTGCCTAGGGCCCTGGACATAGCAGAGCCACCCTCAATTTTTTTGATCCTTTTATGTATATGTTATCGTCAATAAAATATTTTTGGTTGAATAAAAATATATGAAATAGTACATATTTCGGTGGTTAATGACACTTATCATACAACTGGAGATTATGAGTTCAAGACCTGTAATAGGTAAATGGATCCCTTTTGTTTTCTTTTTAATAAGTACTTAAAAGCCCCAAGTTCCCAAATTTGATTAAAATAATCCGTACTTAAGCCCAAGTTCCAAATTCCATTAAAATAATCCGTACTTAAGCCTAAGTTCCAAATTTGATTAAAATAATCCGTTCCTAAACCCAAGTTCCCAAATTCGATTAAAATAACATGTACTTGTGAGAACCCGCATTCTCGAAGCCAGTCCTCATGGGCGGCGATTCCATTATGTTTTGAAAATATGTTTTTGAAAAGAATGAGAGTCACTAGTTTGTTTTACTAATCAAACAAAAGGTTCGTGTAAAGAGACTTATTTTGGACTAAATATCTTCTTATACACAATGTATGTAGAACCAGTTAATTCATAGGATTTAGGGATTAAGTTACGAACTGGGAAAGGTGTTAGTTACTCAATTCTCCCTTTCGGTCTCTAAAGTAGAATATGTGCATATTTATAATTTAGCTTTTATGTGTTATTGCTATTACTTTACAACTTTCCAAGTTTGCTTTAGAAACTGGGATTTTTGGACAGGGTGAAAACAATGTGTTCCTTACTTTGCCCAGGATCTTGGAAACCAGTTTGTTGTGATTTGAAAAGTAGGTTTTGATAGTAGTAGATGTGATGAAACTAGTGATTTTACGAAGATTTGGAATTTTCAGAAATTAATTTAATGTGGAATCTTATATTCGATATAGTACGAGGCGAGTTAACCAATTGCATACTATAGTCTATTGATTAAACTAGTATATATGGCATTAGTGCTCTCATTATCAAGTATTCGTTACATATACACCACAATCTACAAGTCAAATTGGATATATAGTGAGATTCCTTCGTAAAACAATACCACTAATCCGGGATTTTGTAAGAACAAAATGAGTAATAATACTATTTTTGGAGTAGGATTAGGGTTTATAATACACCTTTAGTTTTGGAAAGTTATCCAGCGATAGTAATTATGCAGACAAAGGTCTTAATTATAAAGATTGATAAATAAAAAGGGGAGACAAAAATTATACCTAAGCTCTTTAGGAGGGAAAGAATACTAGTCTCCTGATGTGTACCACGAAATCCCAGTGATTGTTGATGAAAAATACTAGTGGAGGAGGAGGGTCAATATATAGCTGTACCGTCATTGGGAAGCAAGAAAATAGCTTGTAACCTATAAATTAATGAGCTTGTCGTGCAAGCTCCATTTGTCCTACGACAAGCTTTGGTGCCATGTGGCACTGCGTGATTGGCTGGTTTGCTAGAAGCTTATAACTTAGCTTTTGATGGGCTGAAAAATATCGTTTTGCCTATGAAATGCGTCGATTTAACTAGATATGATCGTGGACTTATGTACAATGCTAGGATCTCGTGGATCTTCGATCCAGGTCATAACAAGGAGTTGGTAGGGTTGTCGGAATACTTCCGTCTATTGCTCGGTTGTTGCCAGTTTTGTTATGATCTTCCTAGAAACTGAATCAAGGATGCATATGGCCTCAATTTCCCTAATATACTTATTCGATGCGTGAATGAGTATTTCAGGACTTTCTAAACATCCTGGTGAGTTCAGAACTTGACAAGAATGCTAGTGCATTTTTGAAAAAATAAATTCTTACGATGGTCGCAAAGTGGGGTGTTCATTGTACTTAAGTCCAAGTTCCCAAATTTGATTAAAATAATCCTAAATAACACTAAGTAGCCTTTCAAACAAACTAACTTTACACACATCCGCTTGCCGGTTCGAGGCTTGAAATAATTTGATAGATCTACTTCTTTTTTTTTAATAAGTACATAAGACCGAGTTCCCAAATTCAGTTAAAATAATCCTAAATAACCATACGCATCCTTTCAATTAAAATAACTCTAAATATAATCGCTCAACAGTTCGAGCCTCTCCCATTCCCAAATGATAAATTTATTAGCTTTCTTTTAACGAGGTTTAGTTAATTCTTTTTATTTTTATTTTTTAAGAAGACTTCATTTTTTTTGTGCGTGCACCCATATTCTACACATAACACCTTAATACTCTCTCTCTCTCTCTCTCTCTCTCTCTCTCTCTCTCTATCCTTCTATTTATCTATCTATCTATCTATCTATCTATCTATCTATCCGTCTTTTTGCTGGACGCCGCTCAGATATTTCATGATACTTCGCAATCTTCAAGTGTTAAGGTTTGTTTTTATTTTTACATATCAATATACAATTTTATTATGTTAACTAGTTGACCTTTGAAAAGAAAATTAGAATTTTCTGTTAGTTTTTTTCATCAATTTTATTTTATTTTGTAAGTTTTATTATTGTTGTTGATTAATTATGATGACTTCTAAAATAAATTATATTTTTATTTATTATTAATAAACTTTTGCATCTCATTTATTAAAGATCAAGTTGTAGTTGCTTAGCCATTGCATATTCATGATTACTTCACCAATCGATTTAGCCAATTAGGTTATATTATTCCTTTATTATTTTATATAAATGTCCACTAGAAAATATATTTCAGGGTATAAGAAGAGGAATAAGAAACAAAAAATAAAATAATTAATTCAATCTTAAGCAGTAGCTCTTGATAGATTTTTTAGTAATAATAAAAAAAAAGAACTTGGTTGAAGATTTTGTGAATGAAGAGCTTAATAAAGAGGATACCGTTAAAACGAATTAGAATGAAGAATAATTTTTTTTTCTAATGAATAACAAATTGGCGAGAATAGTAATTAAGAAATATGAATGAAAATGAAAATTAACATAGGAATGAGATTGATCAAAATGAAGATGCTAATGAAAAATTTGAGAATTTTCCTTTAGACATAAGTGAACCAGGAAATTGGAAAAAGATTGATCAAAATTTTATGAAAACTTAATAGTGGAAAAAGGTCCAATGAGAGATAAAAACGTCACTTTACCTAAAGATTCAGGAAAATAGACATTTATCTTCTATGTATTACACACATCATTTATGAAATGGAGAGAAACATGATAGGAAATGTATGTATATTTGAAAACTTTGGATATAATATTTTTCTTTTGTTGTAGATTGTTTAACCATAATGAAATCAATATTCAGACAGCAAGTGAAGGAGTGAAAGATTGGAAGAATCTTAGTACCAAAATTAAAACTCATGAAACAACTAGTGATGACATCAATAATATGAGGAGTTGGGTTAAACTAAAAACAAGATTACAAAAGAATTAAGTAATTGATCAAAGTGTGCAAGAACAAATTAATAAAGAAAGGGAACATTTGAGAAAAGTGTTAAAGAGAATAATTGTTGTTGTGAAAAATCTTGCAAAAACTAATTTGGCATTTCTTGGGGACAACTAAAAGATTTATCAAGAAAATAATAAAAACTTCTTGAGCTACATCGAGATGATTGCGGAGTTTGATCAAGTTATGCAAGAGCATATTTATCGCATTCAACGAAAAGAAATCCATTATTAATATTATTATTATTATTATTATTATTATTATTATTATTATTATTATTATTATTATTATTATTGTTATCATCATCATCATCATCATCATCATCATCATCATCACCATCATATATCATCTTATTCATAAAATTCAAAATGAATTTCTACTTAATCTGACACTTTTGCCCCTCTTCTTCGGCCTTCAACCTTCAATGAACCCTAACCTTGAAATTCAACAAGATTCTCACTCTAAACACAAAATTCAAAAAAATTTCTTTCTCTAAACACGAAATACGCAATTGCTTCGTATCTACCCACAAATAATAATAATAATAATAATAATAATAATAATAATAATAATAAAACCCAAAAACCAAACACTATCAAAAGTTTCTATTAATGGAGTTCACATTCACCGGCATCCATGGAGTCTGCATTTGTCATGGCCAGAATACATTTTGCAAATAAACGCCCTTTATGTATATACATATGCAAATTTCATTTCTCTCTATATACACATACATAGACAGAAAAAATCTATATATATATAGGTGTGCAGAAAACTGATTGGACAGAGAAACCGACTTGAACCGATGTAAAACTAGCGATTTTCAACATATAAGGTCCGGACTGCAGTTTTAGAAGTGCAAAACTGAAGTAATTCGGTACGGTCTGCGGTTTTAATCACAAAAAACGCTAGTGGACTGAACTGAATCGATGTACGTATATATTTATTATTTATATTTAGACAAAAAGTTTCACACTAAAATAAGACATCGTTCTCTCATCAGTACCCATTACACCACATTATCTCTCTAAAGCTCACCTCACCGACCTATTCTCTATCAAATCAAAAACTAAACTCATTTTATTCATCTCTCAAGCATTCAAATGTCCATATCTGTAATTTTCAAGTCTTAACCCATGTACTCTCATAAGTGATATGCAAATTTCAAGCTGAGCTCACTCTCTCACTCACTCACTCACTATATATACACACGCACACACATATGTTCAGATCTACAATATTTTGGATATATATACATAGATTTTACTCTCATAAGTGATATGTATATTTTATTTTGTTTAGATATGTGCACGATTTGGAGTAAATATGTTTGATGCATATTGATTTCTTTTCCAATTTTCGAATAGACTGAAGATCGATGTGGCTCAAGACAGACCGTTTCTTCCCTGTTCGATTCCATAGTTGGTCTAACTTTTTTCAAGATCGATAATGTCGGCTCGGTCTCAAATCAAGCCCCATGGGTCGGTTGATCAACTCGTGACACCCTTAGCTATACACAATCCATTTTTCATTTTCTTTTATTTATATATACATACACATATTCATAGATCTATATGCACACATACTTAATATTCGTTTTTTCTTTTTATATATACACATACCTATTTGTAATTTTCTCTCTTTATACACATACCCATAATAGAGCTTTTGATTTATGGTATTGATTGATTTTTTTGGATGTGTTAATATAAATCGATTACTCAAAGTTCTTTTTTTTTCTATTGTTCAATTGAAATCTAAGTATGTATATATAAAGAGAGAAAATGAACTTTATGTATGTGTATTATATAAAATTATAGGCATGTGTATAAATATAGAGAGCGAGAATAAAATTTGGGTATGTGTAAAAATAGAGCACACAAATCTAATTTATGCTTATAATTTCAGATGATTTGTGGTTGAATTGGGTGTTGTTCGATGAAGGGTGAGAAGGTTCAATGGATTTGAGTGAATGGGTTGGTGGGGTTAGATTGCGCAAAAAAATGGACGTAATTCTAACCCCATTAAACGACATGGGGGTAAGTCAAAGGATTTTCGATTCGTGGGTGATGGTCCTTCTATCATAAAGGACCTGCGACTAGGTAGTGGTATTAAGGCAATCTCTGAAGTAGCGCCCTCACTCTTCCCTTTCTCAGAAGAACCTGCAGAAGTATCTGGATGGAAAATAATTGGGGTGAGTCAAACGGACTAAGTGAGAATCATATAATAGATTTTGTCTAAAAACAGTAAAAATAAATCCTTTTGTAAAATCATAAGATAAGTCTTTCACTTATATAATGGTTGAGGAATAAAACCATACACATATATAATAGTTATGGAAGAAATCTTTATCTCATTATGCTAAGATATTTTTAAAACCCATGAATAACGCATACCAATGTTTAATGAAAATCTATGGCACACTTAACTAATGTTCATCTCATGAACATTGAGTCGTAATCTCATAACTCTCGCAACTATCCAAGCGTACACAAGGTTTGCATTTCGTGGCCTTTCACCCACGCGGCAGCAGGGCCTCCCGTTAGTTCCGTGCACGATTTTGGGCCTTGCACCTAGGAGACTATGTCCCAACTGCCAGCCCCGTCCAATGTGACCACACCTGGGACCAATCATGGACTAGTGGCAATGTGTATAACTCATAAATCGGCTCATTTAAGAAACAGTTGTGCCATATCCATCATTTTCACTGGTCAAATATAACATCAACATGTTGCCGACAAAAGAAATCTCATATCAAGCATTTCGTCTAGTTTAATAACTCATAAACAAGTGTTTTGTAAAATGGAAGCACCACTTGAACCCTTAAGAATGAACATGAAGGCTTATGGTAAGAATATTCAACAATAAAGTGGGCTCCAAGTGGGTTTTTGTACAAATCAAATGAATAACCATAATTTATTGTTGAATCATGTAATTTAAACCACATATAGGCCATTCAGTCCATCAAAGGCATCAATTTCAACATATAATAAAAAGCGCTCTTTTAACTAATTAGGTTTTCATGTAATCAAGTAGTGAAATCATAACCGAATAATAATAAGTTGTAAAATAAGTTTTAGTAATAGATTCCCACCTTAATAGAGATTTATCCCCGAGTTTGAAAGGCTGGATGGAACCTAGAATCGTCGAATCACAAAATCCCCAATTTTGTGTTGTGAGCCCTAGCAATGGAAGAAAGAAGGATGAAGAAGATGATGAATAATGATCTAAGAGGTTGATTTGGTGTTGGTTTGATGGGGATTTCAGGTGGTGAAGAGGTGTAGGTGAAAAACTCTTCAATTCTCTCTTAAAGATATGATGCTCGATCTATTTCTCTCTCAAATATGCTCCCTTTCTCTCTAGAAATTTCTAAGGTGCGTGGGTCAAAATATGATAAAAAGGGGGAATAAATACCAGTTTAAAAGGTTCAAAACTACCCATATTTTCTTGCTGGACTGGTCTCCAAAAATGCTAGACCGGTCCATGGTATAACATTTTTGCGTCTGGAGCATTGTTTGTAATTCGGTTATAACTTTTTGCTCGAAACTCCGATTTGGGTGACCTTTATGTCCATATAAATCTAATTCAAAGATCTATATCTTCACAAGAGGAAGTTTTCCCAAATTCTGGATGGATTAATCCCTGAAATTCGTAGAAGACAACAGTTTGCCATTGAGTTACGATACGATCGGATTTTGATAATCAGTTTACTTTGCACGCTATTTTGACCAACGAGGAGAATGAATTGGCTTTTAGTCAAAACACGAAAGTTGTAGAATTGATCAAAACGTAGACCTGAGCATAAATAGGGACTTAATCGAATAAGAAACAAGGAAGTTACGATATCTCAAAGTTAGCTAAAATCAAGGAATCGCGTAAAACTAAAACGCATGATTTACAAGCCGATATCAACTTGGATAATCTGAATTGCGAAACGAGCATTTACAAAAAATGCATGTATACTATTATAACTAGAACGAAGTGCTAGAATAATACAATTATCCATAAATCAAGATTTCACCACTCGAGATGAAATTAGTGAACGAATTAAGGTAATTGCGATAAAACAAATGAACTGGGTATTACAGAGGGGGTTAACTCATTATGGGAGGTAACTCAAAAAGTTCCTTCTTAAATATTTAAAGAAGCTAAATACTTTTCCGTAATATTTGATTGTACTCTAGATGTTGGCCATGAAGAACAAATGTCTCTTATATTATATGTTATCTCAGAGAACATACGGTTCGTGCACTACAAGAAAAAGGGCTTAACATGTCGCTTTTATTATTTAAAATATGTCGATCAAGTCAAGAATGACATAAAAGGTTAAATATGCCATATTTGTGTCACTTTTTAAGAGTTTATAGCTATTGTGTCAGTTCAGTTGAAACTGATATAAATAATGAATAATTATGTCACTTCTTAAGTGACATATTTATTTATGACAATTATTATGTAAAGCGACACAATAAGCTCATTATAATTCATGTACCTTATGACATTTTTTAAAATATGTTGTTATTATGTCAGTTTTACAGCAATTGATATTAATACGAACTAAATATGTCGGTTTTTAAAGGACTTACTTACTTATAACAATATATGATGGTCATTTAAAAAAGCGACATAATAAAACTTATTTTTAATTCATATACAAAATCTGAAATGCGTGTGCAACCTTTTGAAATCCTAAGCATTTTAGAATTTTTCTAAAACCGTAATAAAACCAAAAACCCTAAATACAACACGCAATTACTATACATGGAAAACATTTATTCTATGCAAAAATATGCAATATTATACTTGGGTTGGTGATTTTAAGTGCTTTTTGTTGAAATTAAATAGATTTTTTATTGCTAGATGTGAGATTAATTCGTTTGTGCACGTTAGAAATATAAAGGTTTGGTTTTATATGTTTGTAAATAACAGCGGAAATATATTTGTTAAATTATATAACGGAATAGTACATCTTATACTTTAAAGAAATAATTTTATCATGTAAGTGTCTTAGCCTAGCAAGTAGAACACCAGTATTACAACCCTGAGTACCAAGGTTCGAATCCCTTTCATAACACTTAAAAAATGGATAATTAATTGTGCAATTTTAAAAAGGAAGAAAGAAAAACAATGAAAAATAAATTAAGAAATAATAAAATATATTTTTTATTTTGTGTAAATGTATAATATATAATATAATAATATTTTTAAAAAATATGACGCTTTTGTGTGGGACCGTCATACTTAAGGTTACATTTATGTCGGTTTTTTGAACATATATGACACCCGCAATTATGTCGTTTTCTGAGTCGTAAAAAAATGACATAAATAGCGATAAATGTCACTTAAAAAATGACATAATAGGCCTTTTTTCTTATAGTGGTGGTTTTCGTGCGCGACATAGTTGATATGATGTGATGATGATTAGTAGTAGTGCCTTCCGGGTATATATATCATGCAAGTAAGAAATCAACTAATATTGATACTTATGTCTCTACTTAAGGAAGTGCCAAGTGATTAAATGATTTCAACCGGTGTACACACAAACATAAATTTATAAAGCATGATAAAAATACACAAATAGGCCGTTCATTATAATTTTTAATTGACCTTTACTTTTATCTTAGTGCACAAAAATAAAACGATAAATAAATTTTTAAGGGCCACAAACGAAAAACTAATGTGCCAAGAAATTGGTATATTTTAGTCTACTAATTTGTACTTTAGAGAGCAATAGTATTACTAACATTTGCATCTTTAGCATTTCTCAGGTGTTAGAAACGAATAAGAGAAGATTGAGAAAAATAGAGAAATTATGGTAAATGAAGACACTTAAAGTGGTTCAACACTTCTGGATATATAACTTTTTACTCGAAATTCCAAATCATACAATTCTTGATCCTACTTTGAAGAGAAGTTTGATAGCTACAAATTTACAGTTAAACACTTTTTCAAATTTAGTCATCTTAGGATTTGAAATTGCGACGCAAAATGCAGTAGTTAAAATGACGAAAATTCATTATATTTAATTATGGGCCCATTCATATATCTAATATCAATATTAAACAAGCCTAGCCTATCTTCCACGTTAGCCCACTCAGCAGCCAAGCCATCCAATTGCCCATCAACTAAAGCCCATTCAAGTTAATGCCCTAAAGCCAATTAACATATTATTAAAAATGGATAGCCATGCAATATGAGGAGTAGCGAGGATAGTGTCGCATTCCTCTCTCTCTCTCTCTCTTATTATTCATTTGCTTTTGCTTTTACATTGTTTGGAGATTCGAAGATTTGAAGTCTTAATTTATTTATTTCATGCCAAGTAAGTTTACTTTAATTTTATTATTTTTTTGTTTATTTAATTTTTTCTATGCTAGCGTAAATTTGTATTAGGGTTAGGATTAATATATTTAATTGATTCCGTTGCGCGTATTCATGCCAATTAACTTTATCAAATTAATGCTTTAATGTTAAATACAATTCTTCTTATTGGATGCCTATTTTAATTGATAAAAATAAAGTTGGATTCTCATTAATTTTTGTTGGATTCACCTTATGATTTGTTAAGAGAGGATATATGGTGTATTTTGACGGATATAGTGAGTGTTTTGACCTTATACATGAGTTTGGCTGTAAAAAAATTACAATTGGATTTTATAAATTAATTAAACTTGAATGATTTTATTTTTTGTAAATAATAGAGTCGAGAAACCAAATTATTATGAGATAAGAATAGAGTTTATGTGCATGAATATTAAGGAAGATAATATTAAATATATGACTTCGAAACCCTAGTCAATTAATTCATTAATTTTGTTGTCTTTTTTAATATTATTTAATTTAGTTTATTTTCTTTTCTTTATTTTATTTAATTTACTTTATTTATTAGTGTGATTCCCACAAATTTTTCTAGCTAGATTAGGAATTTAATAAAAACTTAACAAAATAATTATAAAACATATTGTTTGAGTCTCTGTGGGATCGACATTTCTTGCGCATTATACTATCTATTGACATGTGCACTTGCGAATAAATTAAAATTTATCACAACAAAAACTCACATTCAAGCTGAGGGAGCCCAAAAAATTTTAAGTATATATTTTGGCCGGTGTGGCTTAGAAAGCCCAACTGCATTCACTAGCCCATAAGGAAGCACTAAGCATAGCCCAAGTTAGCGAGGGAAGAGTTGGTCCATTGGCTAAGGAAATGCATCCCGCCGATGAAAGGATCTAAGGCCGAGATGGCCTTACTGATGCAGTGCTGCTACTGAGATGGTCATGATGATGTGAAAATAACACTTTTATGTTCTTAATAAGGATAAAGTCACCTGTAAAGTACTAGAGTAATGTCCAAATTTTGCACGTTTTAGTCTTTTACTGTTCATCCTAATGGAGCATTTGTCACCCTAATTTAATGAATATAAATAGTGTAGAGATAAAAAACCTATAGCTTACTTGTATTGTTATCAAAGGAAGACGTACTATCAGAATAGTTTAAGCGCTACCGGAGGAGCCTACTTATAAACCAAATCTCAGTCTCATTTACTTCTTATTTCTTTTATCATATTTGAACTATGCTTAGCCTAAATCACAAGTGAGGAGACCCAATTTTTTTTGGCAGCCACAATTGCCACCGTCTATGGCAAATGATGCTTAAGCCCCTTTTGTTATTTTTAGTCCCATGAAACAGACATCCTTTATCATCTAGCTTTCATTCAGCCATTGTTCAAACACGAAGCATATTAGAAAGTCCTCAACCATCATTTTCCATCTAAGAAGAAAGTGAGGAAGGAAAAGCATTCCCTTCACCTCTAGTTGATCCTCTTACGATAGCAGACTTATACAAGTCTAAATTTGATAATAACTATTTTGCAAAAAGTGCATGAAACTTTCAAAGTGAGCTCATGAAGCTTAAAGATGAAATCCAGAGACTAGTTCCAAGGTATTTTCTACTAAAGGAGTAGATTTAAAAGCAATAATCCAACCCACTCCAGTAAATCTTGAAGGCTGAGTAGCTGAGAAGGCTAAGGTCGGGGAAAAAAAACTCCCATAGAGACACCAATGGTATTGGTGTAAGAAAGTCCAAGTGTCTTTAACAAGATAACCAAAAATAATGGATGCCCAAAAACATAGGCAAAAAATGACTTGTGCAAGCTGATTAATTCTACTGTTGCCGGAAAGGCAATTGCTCACATCTCAAGGGACTTGGCAAAAAAGTCTTTGTGAGAACAAAATAGGTCTCCATTTACCCAAAAGATAGCTAAAGCTCCTCTGCCAAAGATGTTTTCAATGCCAAAGTTCAACATTTACAACTGCCGAACAATCTAGTTGACCATATGAGATACTATTAGTAAGTGATGGCTTACTGGATATCTGATAATGTAGTCATATATCGTATATTCCCAACGAGCTTGGGAGAGACATCGTTAAGGTGGTTTACTTAACTGCTTACCGTGCAAATCTACAATTTTAGAGAGCTAGTTGAGCAGTTCACGGCTAGATTCATCACCAACAAGAGGATTATTAAGGGGCCTGAGGCCTTGACAAATATAAGAAAGAATAAAGGCGAAAATCTCTGAAACTAAGGACTGTGACCTCAAGTTTGCCTTTTTAAGTGTGGTTTGCCCCGAAACAACAACAATATTTATAATTTACTCACCGGAATCCATCCTTATATCTTTTGATAAACTTTTATCTCGATTAAATGAATATGCTCGTGTGGAGGACGATGAGATAGCAACTGAGAGGAGAAGGGGATCTGGCATGTTTGGAAACTTGAAGAGGAAAGAGGAGCTGAACAAGGTAGGAGAATATGGGTACAATGGGACAAATACTGTTTTTTCCAAATATATTCAAATGATAATGTTTGATATACAGTACAAGCCTTTTTTTAAATGGCCTTGATATGACTAATGGTAGCAACAAACAATTAATTTAATTATAACAAATTCAAAAATAGATTCAAAAATTTATTCTATATAATACAAAAAAATATATTCAATATAAATTTTTTAAATAATCAATATATATTATATTGATTATAATAATTCTTAAATGGAATCTTCATTAATTTGAAATGCGTCGTGATCTTCAACTAATGATGCGCTTTTTAGCGTAAGAAATTCCAAGCTCTATTTTTCTTACCATAAGGACCATGGCCACATAATTGAAAATTGCAAGAACCTTAAGTAGTTTTTGGAAGGGTCGGTGACCAAGGGCCACTTGGTCAAGTACATGAAGAAAAGGGGAAACAACAAGGAAGAAAAATGGCAAATGGAGGATTTGTGTGGATTTCACTGATGTAAACAAAGCCTATCGTAAAGACATCTTCCTACTACCAAGAATTGATCAATTGGTGGATTCGGCCACTGGACATGAAAGAATGAGCCTTTTGGATGCATACTAGGTTACCATCAAGTTACTCTATTCGGTCTCGATAAAGAGAATACGGCCTTCATCACCACCATGGACTCTTACTATTGCATGGTCATGCCATTCGGACTAAACAATGCTAAAGCAACTTACCAACGTTTGGTCACTAAGACATTCAGATATGAAATCGACAAATCCATGGACTTGTATGTAGATGACATATTGGTTAATAGCAAGAAGGGAGTTGATCACATATTTAAACTAAACAATATATTTAAGATTTTTTGGCACTATAGAATGAAGCTCGACACGGCAAAATACACCTACGGGGAGAGTTCAGGAAAAAATTTGGGTTTCATGTAAACAACTGGGGAATAGAGGCAAATGTAGAGAATATACAAGCCTTGCAAGACTTGGGAAGGGAAATAAACCTAAAGGAGTTGCAATAATTAACACGCATGGTTGTAATCCTAAACAGGTTCATTTGCAAGTGTTATACATCTACTAACCCTTCTTTAAGGCGTTATAAAGAAATCTCGAGTTTTCCTATGGGATGAGGAGTGTGAAAAGCTGTAGCCGGTTTGAAGAACTATCTCAGTAGTGCACCCTTAATTTCAATTACAGATTCCCACAAATAACGTTATGTAAACATTTCCTCATTGGCAAAAGTAGTAAGTGTAGCTCTAAATAGAGAAGACAATGGCATGCAAAAATCAGTTTACTATGTTAATAAAAGCCTGGTAGGTGCTGAATTAAAATATTTGCCGATTGAAAAACTTGGTATAACACTAATCGCGGCCTCTAGATGTTATTGTCATTACTTTGATCGAACATATGCTTTCCTTGTCCACATCATTGATGCTCATCCAATAAAAGTTTTTATATTAAGCCCAATGAAGGTGTCACTATACTGAGCTAATTTATCAATAATAATGGGGAAATAGTGAGTATAACTTAATAGATTTTATGTAGAGTATAATCCAAGGACTGTAATCAAAGGACAAGTCCTAACCAATTTTCATTGCTGGGTTCATTAACACCCAAATAATTTAACTTGGGGCAATTAGAGTGCACAATTACAATAGCTGGGCGGATAAATGCTCCAACTAGGGGGCAATGAGATATAAAAATAACAGAAGTAAATGGGGCTAAGGTTCATCGTTATCCTAATACTCTAGTCAGGCATGAGGGAGATCAAACATGGACTCTACTTATTCATAGAGAATGTTCGGCTAGGGATAGTGGGTTTGAAGAAGGCCAAGCTACTCAGCGTGGAAAAATTAGTAATCTATTATGATTCTCAGTTGGTGGCAAATAAGCTCACTAGGGAGTATGCCACTAAACCAGAAGAGGGAGGCCTATACGAGGTTGGCTAGGAAAATTTAAGATTGTATATAGAGAGGTTCCCTCAAAAAAGTAATAGCTGTGCAGATGCCCTAGCAACTCTTGCCTCGGTGGTTAAATCAGAGATTAAAAGAATGACCGAGTATGATTTGGGTCAAAATCTTATTTGTGATACAAAAGCCGATTTGGAATTAGTTAGATGGATCCAATAATTCACTACCTTAAAGATGGAAGCCTAACCAATGATAACGGTGAGGCTCATCGAATCAAGGCACAAGCTAGCCGATATTGGTTGTCTCTATATCAGAAATTGACAGAGGATCCTACTCAGCCCCTATTTTATGTGTGTTCACCCCACGAAAGTCTAGAGTATTTTTTTTGAAATTCATGAAGGCAACTCTGGAACTCACATTAGCGGCCATCGCTAGCTCATCGGCAAGAAATCAGAGTTATTAGTGGCTTTATATGCAAAGAGATGCTTTAACATACACCAAAAAATGTAATAAATGACAAAGACATTTGCCGATTATCGATGGGCTAGCAACTGAATTCCACCATCTCATTAGTGCATGGATATTTGCACAATGGGGATTAGATATCTTGGGTCATTTCCAAAGGCTTTTGGTTTAAGAAAATTTCTGTTGGTGGCCGGTTAGCATCCCCAATTCAAATGTAAAAACTTTACTATCGAAAAATATCGTCACACGCTTTTGCATCCCTAAAATGTCAGTTTTCGATAATGGACACAATTCAAGAGTAAGAAGATTGTTAAGTTATGTGAAAAACTTGGGATCAGATAGAGTTTCTCTAGTATGGCCTATCCTCATAAAAATGGTTACGTAAAGACATCCAATGATGTCATCCTTGAAGGCTTGGCAAGAAGATTGGAAGATGCCAAAAGCAAGTGCGGTAAAGAACTTCCATTAGTGCTTTGGGCATTTTGAACCATCACTTGCCGATCAACTGGTGAAACTCTATTCTATCTAACTTATGGTACATAGGCCGTCATCCCTTTGGAGGTTGGCCTTCCTACACTCAGAGTAAGCAAAAGCTGGGGGGGAATAATGCAGCCTTAGAAGAAACCTTAGATTTCGCCAAGGAACGAAGATAAATAATTCTTACTCGGTTAGCCAATTACCAGAAAAGTCTTTCTAAGCATAGGCAAGGCCAGCTGAATATAAGAGAATGTTAAGTTGGTGACATTGATCTTTAGAAAAATAATGGGTTCAGTGGTTGATTGTAATACTTCGTATTCTATTTTTTTGTTAACCCGCTTTAAGACTTAATCTCCGTTAGAGGGGTGAATTTTGGTTTTGGACCCTTCTTAGATGCTTCAACACTTTTGGCATGTCATACTAGTGTTTGTGGGAGAAATCGTTTCGCAAATTGGGTTGTCCGAATTGAAATTGAAAAGTTAATCGCGTGTTTTTGTTTTACAAAATTTATGGATTTTAGCATTCTTTGAGGAGCCATATATTTTTCATTTTTTATCCAATTGAAATACTGTTGTTGCTAAAATTTTTGTCTCGTTCCCCTCTTCATGTTTCATGTTTTGCCCGAGTCAAAATTTGGACATTTTGGGGCCCATTTTGGGTTCCTGAAGTGAGATGATGGTGCAACAACTACCATGCTGAGAAGACTAATAAATCCCCTCTTAAATTAGTTCAAAATCTTAGGAAATTAACACAGGACCTTCATCCTCTCCAAATCCCATCTGAAGGAAAAATAATTTCGAAGACTGATGCAATTGATGAATATTAGGCAGCAATCCTTTTAGAAGAAAAGCATTCAAAAAGGTCCGTGAGTGGGTATCATAGTGGAAAGTTCAAATAATCTAATGCTCATTATCACTCAACTTTCAAAGTAATCCATGTAGTAAAACGAGGCATTGAAAAATTCCAGTTCCACCTGATTGGCCATCGTTTCTTAATAGAAATGGATATGTCTTCTTTCCCAAAGATGCTGCAATTCAAGCGCAAGATGTTACCCCACGCTTAATATTGCATGGTCAAATTGGTTTTCTTAGTGGACTTTCGATGTCAAGCATGTTAAAGGAAAATACAACGTTATTGCAGATTTCTTCTCTCGACCACCAAAATCTTAAACTTCAGTCACAATTCCCAATCCAATTGTCACATGTGTCTACCAACTTGAAACTTTTGAAAATCTTATTCCTAAAATACGAAAATTCATCCTTGAGAAAATGGTACCACAAAGAAGCATCACCAATTTTAAAAGATTTCTTGAAATCACCATTTTTAGGCATGGACTAGTGTTCATACAACTCAAAACTCAAATTCCATCCAGATTATCCGCTTCTATCATATTTTCATATCCATGACCCATACCAAGTACCTAAAGAAGCTATTTATTTTTTATGGTACTATATGAAGCCTATACCTTTGCATTCTTATCCTCTGGTGGACAACTTTTTTGGTCTTAGATCGATCATGGTTCACCATAATCAATCATGCTTCAAATCTGGTGAGTTCTAGAGCATTCTAAACCCACTTTACACCATTTTTGCACCACAAACCACACCATTTTGTGGGGGGAAGTTAGAGAGCACCTTGAGAGAGATTAAGGGTGAAAAATTTAAGCTAAATCATGAATCTTTAAACATCACATGGAAGGTTTCACCTAGGGTTCATCTTCATTTTATTCTTCCTCATTCAAACACCATGGGAGCTTATGAATGAAGCTTGGAATCTTACTCCAACCATCATCAAGACTTTAATACTATGTCATCTAGCTCTATTGAACTTTTTTTTACAAGTTATTATGTGTTGCGTATAGATTTTTAACAATATGATTGGGGGTTATTCATGTAAACTTAAGGTTGGAGATGTGTGCACGGGGTTGGGTATTGATTTCCTTAAACTAATGTTTGATCATTGTTATTTATGTTGTTAATAAGCTATTAGAACATAACCACCATACTTTATGCAAACTAAATTTGGATTTTTGAAAAAAAATAAAAATCAATTATATGACTATGAACTATAGTTTGTGAGATAATTTATATAATGAAACTATTGGTACAAACTGCTCTCATAAATGATTGGTATTAGCTTAAAAGAATAATTTGGTAATTACATAAGAAGTTCTTAGAATCTTACACGAATGACAGAAATCTGGTTATTATGTACTCAGAATGATCCTAAATAGATTATTTCCAGCACGAAAACCTTGAATAGTAACAGGTTTGATGGTGTTCTAATTATGAAGAAAAGAACAAAGTGAAGAAGAAGAAAACTAGGGTTTTATACCCTTTTTGTCTTCTCAAGCGGCGGTATCCTTCTCGGGAACCTTCGCCTTGTCATCACATTGCATTTAATGTGGTGTGACAACTATTCTCCTGCCAAAATTCAAAGATAGCACGCTAACCAGTAGAGCAACGACATGTGGCAGATTCCTGACCATAAAATTAGACTTCACTGAGAAACTAAAGATTCATCTTTGGAGGCAAATTCTAGAATTTTCATTAAGTATGGGAATAAAAAACCAAGATGCTCAGCATTAAGAATCCACTGATAGGCCGAGTTAGCCAAGCATTTGACCCCAACCAGCGAGCCGAACTTCAATGCTTGAAGGGCAATTGAGGAGCCTAAAAATTATAAGTATATATTTGGGCCAGTGTGGCCTGGAAAGCCCAATTGAATTCATTATCCCATAAAGAAGCACCAAGCATAGCCCAAGTCAGAGAGGGAAGAGTTGGGCCATTGGCCGAGGAAACGCATCATGCCGAGGAGAGGATTTGTGGCCGTGATGGCCCAAAAATTAGAAGTATATATTTGGGCTAGTGTGGCTTAATTGGAAAGCCCAACTGCATTCATTAGCCCATAAAGAAGCACCAAGCATAGCCCAAGTCAGAGAGGGAAGAGTCGGGCCATTGGCCGAGGAGACGCATCATGCCGAGGAAAGGATTTGTGACGGTGATGGCCCTGTTGACATAGTGATGCATGCTGCCGAGATGGTCATTTTGACAAGGCATTTTAGTTAAGATGGTCGTGATGATGTGGAAAGGACATGTTTGTGTTCTTGATAAGGATAAAGCCACCTAAGTGCTAGAGTAGTGTCCAAAGTTTGCCCTTTTTAGTCTTTTACTATTTATCCTAATGGGGCATTTATAACCCTAATTCTATGATTATAAATAGAACATGAAAGCTCATTACAAAGGTCCTGAATTTTAGGTAAATAATTCTAGAAAGAGAAAGCTGGTAACTTACTTTTATTGTTGTTTAAGTTACTACTACCTTTGAGCCAAATATATAAACACACAGAAAAGGAAAACGAACGTATTACCGGAATAGCATAAGCGCTACTGGAGGAAACCTACCTACAAAACAAATCTCAGTCTCATTTCTTCTTATTTCTATTTTCATAATGAAACTGTGCTTAACTTAAATCACTAGAAGGAGGACCAATTTTTTTGGCACCCACTTTGACCACCAGCACTGCCAAATCTTTTTAGGAAAATACTACCACTGCCACAACCAGAAGGGGTGCTGATAATGATAAAAGCGTATCAACTAACAAGAAATTTACTGGTTTTAACACAAAAGCTACCATTTTGGTGCTCTTATTTGCAGTTTTAGTATGGTTGCTAATGCTTATCTGAAGAGGAGAGCATCATAGTTTTACAAGTGAGTTTATACTTCTTCCTTCCTTTTTAATCCTTTTTTTCAATATGATTTCCTTTTGTGTTATTTTAATTGTGAATCTTAGATTATAGTTGGGGTTTGGAGATTGAAATATTCAAATTATAAGTGGACATCTCTGCAATAGAAGACACAACTTTAAATTTTCTTTAAATGCAAGTTGTAAAAATAAAAACAAGAGCTATAATTTTGCTAATGAAAAGGAATGAGCATGTGTGGATTTTGCATTATGTTTTATTTATTGCCATAACCTATAGTACTAATAGTATTTTGAAGAATTTTTTTTGTTTATACTTTTTATTGGTATATTCAAAATAGTTGTTTACCAACTCAAAGGTTGTCCCTGTGGCGACACTAGGATCCTGTGGGAGATCGATCCATTTAGCAGAAGATCCTATGTTAGAATCCCCTCATGTGCAAATTTCCTTTGGCTAACGTCAGGCTTAGTTTCGTGACTGGGTATGAGTCTTACATCCAATGTGGTGTATAGGACAACTGGGGGAAAGACCAAAAAAAATTTAAACAAAATAATTGCTTGCTCTATGCTTCGTTGTGCAAATCAAGTGGTAAAGAATCTTAGTTAGAACCAAGAGATTCTCAAGTTCGAATGATGAGGCCCATACTCCCCCTCCCCCTCTGCTAGGATCGAATAGGTGTATCCATGATTGATTGTACTAATTTTATTTTATTTTCACTTGTTCTGGCTAATTTATCTTGCATTTAGAGCCATAAATGAACCTATGGACCGATTACGATTCTTCAGAATTGTGCTTTTTTCAATACTTTAGGATTTCATTTTTCCATGGAGAATGGTTTTTTTTTCCATGGACCGTCCATTTTGAGGTGTAAACATATATATATTTTTTTATGAAATTTGGTGAAAATGATCCTAATAAGTAAATCATCTCCGCATAAGTTTACTGAAAAATTCAAATCGATAGTTAGGGAAATAGAAAATTAATATGTATGACCCAAAAAATAAGCAAAAAAGAAAAAGAGCTCAATATTTTATTTAGTATGCTAAAAGCTAACCAACAAACATTGTGCCATTAATTCATGACAACATAATTAAAAATAACCAAAAATTGTGGTTGCAATATCCAAGTACAAGCAATAGATCTTAGCATACTAGTAGAGTAGGGAAAAGAGGTGCTAATTGGCTAAATGAAGATTCAATACAAACTCATTTATAACTTGCAACCACAAATATGTTCCCAAATTCACCTACGTGAAAGTGAAACTCATGATTTCTCATTAGTTGAGACCTGGTGGCTAAAATTAACTCAAAATGCATAATCCAATTGGGATTAACCTTTTCATTATCACAAACTAAAGCCTTGCATGTAGCCATAAATAACTCTACAATTTGATTAGCTACTATATAAGCATGGTATTTTCTCAAATGCAAATGTACATCTATGTTTATATTACTCATTCTTTCCACCTCCTCTTCCATGAGATTCCAACTACTACCCTCCCAATCAATTAAACGTAAACAACTAATTTGTGATCTCTATGCAAAATTCAAACACAAACAAACACTGAACAAAACAAAAACAAAGTCATTAAACTTAAGCAACTAATTTATGATCTCTATGCAAAATTCAAACAAAAACACACACCAAATATAACAAGAAGAAAAGGAAGAAGATAGAGAAACAGAAGATGAGGGTGGTGGTCAGAATTTGGGGGAGGAAGAACGGAAGAAACCATAACTCTGTATATATTATTCCCACACTTTTTTATGAAAAGAAGATGGATCCCAAGGGCACATAATAAGCAAAATGAATAAGTTCATGAAGATATTATAAGTTATCATTGTCCTAACAAGGTTTTGGGTACTTGTTTGTGGCGTTAAGTCTTCTTTTTTTAGTTTCTCTTTTTGTAAAGGTTATTTCATCGGGTCGTATTCATTTGAATTTTTGAATAGTAAAACTTTAGCTAAAAAATGTATTACTTTGTTAATTGGATTGATTGATGAAATTGTGTATTAGCTAGGTACATTACGAGCAGGTGCCAAAATTATGTTTCTTATTAATTTTAAGTCACTTTTATGTCAATGTTATGTCACTAACCTATGACTTTTTTAAGTCACTTATACGAACTTTTTATGACACTGCTTCTTAAGTCACTCAAGGATAAACCAGAAAGTGACTTAAACGATCATTTAAGAGACCTATATTTTTTATTATTTTTTTACACTAACTCGGCCCATGTCAGCGACTACGATTGAATTTTTTCTACTTCACACTAATTCGGCCATTCCCAAGCGAGTAATGGAACACTAATTCGGCCCATGTCAAGCAAGTACTTGTGTAGTACCTCGTCACATGTCATGTAGGTAAGTGTTGGGTTAAAAAAATATTTTCAAACAACCATTTTTGACCCATCACCAACGATGGATGAGAGCCAAACCTCCACGCTTATATTGTAGCGAGTGGAAATTCATAAGCCTAACGTCAACTCTCTGCCTGCATTTCGATTCGTAGAGTTTTAGAGAAGGATGATGGGTTGTCAAGTACACGATAAGAATATATATATATATATATGGCATCGGATTCGATCTTCATCTTCTAAGGCCTGGGCGATTGAGTCCGTTGAAGGTGATCGATGGGAGGGGTGGAGGGGGAGGGGGCGGAGTGCAAGGTGTTGGTAGGGGCGGGAGAGGAGGAGAGGGGTGATGATGGAGAAGAACATAGTTTTTTTTCAATTTTCTAGATGTATGTCATGTAAAAACTTAAAAACAATTTTTTTATCTCAGAAACTAATTTAAATAATAAAAACTTACAAGAATAAATTTGTAATACCCGTACATCGCACAAATTTATATCCTTGTGTTAAGTAATAACCATACCCAAAGTATTTAACATTCAAATAAAAAGAAAGAATATTGTCCCCAAAAAAAATGGAAAGAAAGAAAACGTAGCCTTAAATTTGAACAAGGAGGATTCACCTTCCTACAAACACACTACTAAAAATGCATTGAGAAGGAGGATGATACATTTGAATTTATAAATTTGAACAACGAGGATGATACATTAAGATAAATACATAACACGGAAAAAAAAATTGCCTTACAAATACATTTTACATTAATCAATTTGAAAGAAAGATACATTTGACTTTATAAATTTATTTTTTGCCAAAAAAAAATATTTAAAAATAAAAATATTGCTTTCGACAAATCAAAGTAAAACTACAAAGCGCATAGTAGAATTAATTAAGTTTTTTCTTATTATTATTTAAAAAAAACAAAAATACAATTAAATTAATAGTTTCAAGACATAAAAAAAATATATAATTTCAATAATATTAAATCAATAAATTAATAAATCAAGTCATTCATTCTTTCTTTCTTTCTTTTATTTTTAAATAAATATTGTACATTGTATTTAGTTTCTCGCTTTGCGAACTATTCTTTAATCAAATAAAATTTAAGAATCTATCGGTAGACTTCCATGTACTAAAAAGTCATAAGTAGATTTAACTATACTCAAAAAGTTATAGTAACACAACTTGTCATACATGTAACAATGGTTTCTCATCTCGAATGTGTGAAAAAAATCAACAATGATACATAAAATGCAATAAGCATTATGTATTCGTAAATTATTAATTTATATATCACATAAGATATATTACATAAGACCTCTTTGAAGTTTTTATAATGTATTATCTTATAAATTTAACGAATTATTAATTTAGAACATTATCTTAAGCTGGTAGTGGCAAATTATTTAATCGATGTTATTAATTAATTAGGCATTAAATTATTGAGGTTCTACATTACATGAGTAAATGAAAGGAAAACAAAAAGAGGAAAAACTTGAGACCATAAAAAATTTGTAAGAGATGGAGGGAATTGAAGCATTAAATATAGGTAGCTAGGAAAGGAAATTAAGGAAGTAGTAAAAGTTATCTAGTTAATATATATAATAAATAGAAGAGGAGAAGAGAAGGCCAGCCGCACTTGTAGCACTGTAGCTTTACCCACCTCTGTACACATTTCAATATTCTACTTCATAATTAATCATCTTTGAATAGTAGACGTACCCCCCACTCTTTCACCACCACTATGTCTAGGCTTAATGATCTTATACTTACCTCAATTTCACACTTCACGGATTCATAATAGAGACCCCGGAGATCACCGTAGCCCATAGCCGTATGCTCCAGGCAAGTAATGTTGCCTGGATTACTGAGGATATTCATATTTGTTCGTATTCGGTGTGAGTGGTTATGACAAGACTCGCTGAACATTAAATCCACTTCAACTTCAGACAAGTTACATGATTTGACTTTGTTTATCACTTCCAAAATGAGAAAAAAGCTATAGAACTCTGGAAAAATGACTCTTCCTGTAGAAGTGCGAGGCAGTCTCAACAACACTGAATCCCCCGTAAAAATGTGATTGCAGAACCTCTCTGGAATAACTCTTCCCGGAAGCATGAAATTTTTAGTGATTGGGTTATAGGTCGTCCGCCTATGGCTTCTCTGCACCTACCAAGATAATACAGTAAAGCAGCACATTCAGTAAAAACACTATATATATATATATATATATTACATAAATACCCACACCAAAAATATACGAGTATGTGTTTATATAGAAGTTAATAGAGAACCTGAAGCTTTTGCTGCAATAATGTACTAGCTACAATCTCACTCTCTCCATTATCAAGCAACTTCCAGCAATCTTGGAACCAACCATACCTTATTTTGCACATGGCAAATCGATCCGCAGAGACTCTCAATGATGCACAGTCATTTGCTGACAACATATTTAATCTCGACGGAAGATTCGGCAGTTCTCGAAGCCTTTTGCAACTATTCAACTCGAGGTGTGCAAGTTGAGAAAGTTGGTTCAGGCTTGGTAGATTTTCAAATTTGTTTCCTCCAAGACACAACCTTTTCAAAGAGAACAATGACCCAAGATCACTGGGGATTGCTCCCTCCAACAAATTGCAATCAGTGAGATCTAGTGATGTTAACGAAGTTAAACCCCAAATTGGAGCCAACACCAACCTCCTAATGGTTTTTTGATGTTTTCTCGGTTGAAACAAAGACTGGAAAATTGAAGTTGGTGATTGAGATGAGCAGTTGCGAAAGGATAGTTTCTTGAGAGTTTTCAAATATTGAATGGAGGGTGGTAGCTCTGTTACAGTAGTTCCGTCTAAAAGAAGCTCCTCTAGACATTCTAAATTCCCTATCTCCTCTGGTAATTTTTTCAGTTTTGAGCAGCCTGAGAGAATGAGTGATTTTAGATGTTTCAGCGTACAAAGGGAACTCGAAAGAACCAAAAGATTTTTGCAACAACATAAATCTATCAAAATAAGGTTGGGCATGTGAACAATTGTCGAGGGTAGCTCTTCTATAGCGGTTTCTCCCAAACATAGCTGCAATAATTTGTCCATATTTTCACGGATCTCCGGAAACTCTTGAAGTTTAACACAGCGAGAAAGATTGAGAACCTCAAGAGATTCCCAGTGAATAGTGTCTGGAAGGCTTCTAAGCTTCTCACACCCAGCCAAATTTAAGCAAACAAGCTTTTTCAAAAGTCCAATAGATAGGTCAATATTTACCAAACTTGTACACCCTTGAAGAATCAGTTCCTCAAGATTATAGGCCTCTCCCAAGTGTGAAATCCCGACTAGGTTTTGCGAATCACAAAGGTCAATGTATTTCAGGTTTTTCAACTTCTTCTTCTGTTATATATATATATATATACGAGCAGCAAAAAAAATAGTTAGGAGTAAAACAATTAACAACAAGTTTTCTATTAGTTTATTCAGTCAAGGTAAATAGCCGAAGTAACTAAACCAAGCAAATTGGATTTGTTTTTTTCTTTTAACACATACTAACTATATCACCATATTCATAGATATATTTTTTTTCCATAATTTGTATGTTACGGTAACTTTTTTAATTTATCTTTTTTCAGACTCCTATAGCCTAAAATTAATTAAGAGCTCGGCTGTATCTTTCAAAAAATCATAAATTAAGAGAGTATGTACCAAATCTCATAATAGATTGTGTTATACTATTTTCTTGTATGAGCCATACATCAGGTGTCAGGTGTAATGACTTGAAAAACCTCTTGAAAAAAAAAAGAAAAAAAAAGGAAGAAGAAGAAGAAGATATGTCGGGAACATTAAATAAACAACACCATCACCACCACCAACAACGATGATAACGATAACAACTGATAAACGCATAATATTGTCATGCATAAGCTCTTTCCCAGAGTCGCTTGACGCGTTTGTTGCTTTAATTCTGCCTAATTATCCTCTTATCTCAAGATTAGTATCATAGCGAGTTTTGTATCTAACATCGTCCCGCTAGGTGTGCTTTTGTTGTGTTTCTATGTGTTTATAGGCATAGGATGCAATGGCCTTCGAAGAATTGATCAAGCGCTAGTCAAAAGCTCGTAAAATGCTGATCTGAGGAATTTCCCAGAAGCATGATCGATCATGCCCTTCCCATGATCGATCATGGTGAAAATTGGCCTTCAGATCAGAGGACCCCATGATCGATCATGGTAGACCCATGATCGATCATGGGGTCCTCTGCTCTGAAGGCCATGATCGATCATGGCCTGGCGGGGACAGCCACCAACTCCTGCTTTTAGCCTTATTTCGGGGGTTTTGGTTCCTAGATATTTCCTTTTGTTTATTTTATTAGTTTTTGCATCCCTTTAGCTATTGTTTTTAGCCTAAGGGATGGGATATATGGATTATGATCTAGTTAGACACACTTGGAAGTTCTAGAGAGAAGGGAGAGCTAAAGTTGTATTGTTCTTCATTTTTCCTTGTAAGTGTTTTGATTAGTAAGAATGATTTCTTCTTCTATAATATTTGTTTTTGCATCTATTATGGAGTAGTCTCTTACTAAGGTTACGGAGGTTGATTCCAATATGATTTTTGGTGATTAATGGCTTAATCCATATTTAAAGTTTGATAAATATTTGTGCACCTTCTTCTTCTTCATCATATCATCCATTCTTTCAAACTTTCTAGGTATTTTCATGATAAGTTAAGACTTTATATGCCTTGTATATTTAGTTCTTGGTTGTTAATGATCATACAACATATTTATATGGTTCTAGAAAGCCTGTAGTCTTTTTCCCCCATTCATGGAGTTTTTGACCTTTTTGTAAGAATTATAAATAGTTCATAAAACTCCATAGATGGATTATAAATTTGTTAGCTTATCTTTGATTCATTTATTGATATATTGAGTGCTTCTTACACTTTATGTGATACTTAGACTCTTTATTTTCTACCATGAGTGATAAATGATGAGATAACAAATTTATCCCATAAACCTCATTCCGTTTCACTGTTAGGATTCACTTTCTAATTTTCATTCTTTAAATCATGAGATATCATACACTTGCTTTATGTTAAATCTTTTTATGATGAGTTTGTCATATCTATCTCGGATTAGCTTCATCGGGAATGGGTTGCCTTGCTTCACACCCGTAGCTAAGAGGTAGGAATGATAACCTCGTCTTAGGTGGAATGCCGTTTGTCTCTTTCTTGATATAGCTTCAATCCGGGAATGAGTCGCCTAGCGTCGCACCCTTTGCTATTGAGAGATACACCAACATTCCCCATATCTCGAGAAACCTTGTGTTAAAATCTTTGTATGAGCTAGTGATCACCGTCTCTTAAATCGTAACTAACCTCCACCTACCTTAGTGCTTTCTTATTAATTTTCACAACTGTTTTACATTTACGTTGTTCTACAACAAATCCAACTCACACAAAATCTGAAAACCGTAAAATCCGTAATCCATTCCATCCCTTTTCACTTATCCCTGTGGTTCGACACTCGGACTTCCGAGACTATATTACAACTTGACGTGCTTGCACTTGGGCTATAACACAACGCGCTATTTTGGAGCCGTCAAGTTTTTGGCGCCGTTGCCGGGGATTAAGGCAAAAGGCGGATCTCGGGTTTTGTATAAAACCATTCTCTGTGAGTATCTCTCCATTTCATTAATTTATTTTTCTCCCTTATTCTTGTTTGATTTTGTAGATTTCCCAAGGAGCTATTCGAATCGTTTTCCAAGCCCATGCAAGGGCGATTGTTCGTGGATATTCGAATTAGCCCTCCCACATCTCCAAGAATGGCAAACCAAGGAAGAGCAGCGGATCACGAAAGCGATAATGAAGGGGAAGGTGCCAACAATGTTCCTCCTGTTAGGACCATGAGGGACTACCTTCAACCACCTCGCGCAACTTCGAATTCGTGCATTGTGCTTCCCGCTGGCCAAGCCGGAGCGTTCTCTTTCAAACCGGGTATGCTTCAACATATCACTTCTTTTTATGGTATGGAGTCGGAAAACCCATACTTGCATTTGAAAGACTTTGAAGAAGTCTGCTCCACATTTCGTGAGGCAAATGTTAACGAGGATGTCATGCGTTTAAAACTCTTCCCTTTCTCCCTTAAAGATAAAGGAAAAATTTGGCTAAATGCTCAAAGACCGCAATCAATTCGGTCTTGGCAAGAGCTTCAAGCGGAGTTTCTAAAAAAATTCTTTCCCGTTCATAGAACCAATGCTTTAAGAAGGGCGATATCCAATTTTTCGCCAAAAGACAACGAAACTTTCTATAAGTGTTGGGAAAGATACATGGAACTTCTAAACGCATGCCCTCATCATGGTCACGAAACTTGGAGCCTTGTTAGTTTCTTTTATGAATCACTCACCCCTGATATGCGTACATTTGTTGAGACCATGTGTAATGGTCAATTCTTGAGTAAGAATCCCGATGAGGCTTTATTGTATTTTGATGAATTAGCGGAAGGTGCTCAAAATTGGAACACCTATTCCGAAGAACCCAAAGCCAAAACTCAAGGAAGGGGTGGGTTGTACCAAGTGTCCAATGAGGATGACATGGGTGCGAAGTTATTCCAATTGTCTAAGAAAGTAGAGGCAATGAAAGCAAGTAAGCTTAAGGAGGTCAACGTAGTATCCTCGAGTCAGTTGTGTGTCATTTGTGAAAATTCGGGACACACTACCGAGGATTGCCCTACCATTCCCGCTTTCCGGGAAGTCCTCAAAAATCCCGCCCAAGTCAATGCTTTACACCAGTACAACCAAAATCGTAACCAAAACGATCCCTATTCTCAAAGGTACAATGAGGGATGGAAGAACCACCCCAATTTCAGTTGGGGAGGAAATCAAAGTCAGAACCATAACCAATATCATCAAAACCAAAGGCAACAACAACCTCAAAACTCTTTTGTTCCACCTCAGAATCAAAATCCCAACCAAAACTTGGAAGCTTTGTTGAGATCATTTGTGGACAAAACGGATCGTGATGTGGGTGAGTTAAAAACTCAAATGTCTAAACTCACCACCGCCCTAGCTACCCAAGAGAAGGGAAAATTCCCCTCTCAACCTTTAGTTAACCCTAGAGGTCAAGTTCAAATTATAGAGGGAGGAGAGTCTAGCACCAAGTTAGAAGAACTCAAATCTATCACAATCTTAAGGAGTGGGAAGGAGGTAGACAAAACTATTGTTCCTAAAACCCCCAAGGTGGCGGACATAGTTGAGGCCACGAGAGTTGAGGAGGTTGTGAGTGAAGAAAAGAAGAGAGAGGAAGAGAAACAAGGAAAAGAGGATCTCGAAAAAATCAAAAATGGGATCAAAGTTCCATTTCCGGAGAGATTGAACCAACCGTCCAAATCTAATACCGAGATTTTGGATGTTTTTAGGCAAGTGAAAATCAACATTCCATTGCTTGACGCGGTCAAGCAAATACCTTCGTACGCTAAGTTCCTCAATGACTTATGTACTACCAAACGAAGGTTGAATGTCAAGAAAAAGGCCTTTATGGCGGAGCAAGTGAGCTCCATCATGCAAGGCACGAGAGCCCCCAAGTTCAAAGACCCCGGGTGTCCCACAATTTCGCGTGTCATAGGAAATTGTAGGATAAAGAACGCATTATTATATTTGGGAGCAAGTGTTAATGTGCTCCCATATTCGGTTTATCAACAATTGGGGTTGGGTGAGTTAAAACCCACGAGAGTCACGATTCAATTAGCGGACCGATCCGTTAAAATTCCAAGAGGGATAGTCGATGATGTACTTGTCCAAGTTGACAAGTTTTATTTTTCGGTCGATTTCATCATCCTTGACATGCAACCAGTGTCGAATCCCGCTAACGAGATTCCGGTTATCCTCGGACGACCATTTCTTGCCACTTCTAATGCTATAATAAATTGCAAGAATGGAATCGTGAAGTTAACTTTTGGAAACATGACTCTCGAGCTAAACGTGTTCTCTTTGAGTAATAAAAAAGATGATGATGATGAAGAGGAAAACGAACACGTGAACATGATAGAGTCATGTATCCAAGACCACTTTGTGGCAAACTTCGAATCGGAGTCAACGGAAGGTTATCTAACCACTTTCGATGAACCCGAGGATTGTATGCAAGTGTTCTCTTTGTCTGACAAACAGGTCTCGGAGAAAGAGGAAAACACATCAGCGTCCACCAAAAAGCTTGAAAGACAAATGGATCTCAAGCTATTGCCTAGCAATTTGAAGTATGCCTTCTTAGGAGCTTCAGACACTTACCCCGTCATCATTTCGTCAGATCTCTCGGACGACCAGGAAGTAAGGTTGGTTAACTTGCTTGGTAAATATAAAAAGTCTTTTGGTTGGACTCTTTCCGACCTCCAAGGAATAAGCCCTTTGATTTGTACACATAAAATTCACTTGGAGGATGGGGCGAAAACATCAAGGCAATTTCAACGCCGGTTGAATCCTAACATGCAAGAAGTGGTTAGGAACGAGGTGTTGAAATTGTTGGATGCAAAGATCATCTATCCAATCTCGAATAGTAAATGGGTTAGTCCAACTCAAGTGGTACCGAAAAAATTGGGTCTTATGGTAGTCAAGAATGAATCAAACGAGTTGATTCCACAAAGAGTCACCACCGGGTGGCGACTGTGTATTGACTACCGTAAACTTAATGAGGCAACTCGTAAAGATCATTTCCCACTCCCCTTTTTGGATCAAACTCTAGAAAGGGTAGCGGGCCATGAATATTACTCGTTCCTCGATGGTTTTTCCGGGTACAATCAGATTGAGATTGACCTAGATGATCAAGAAAAGACCACCTTTACATGTCCTTTTGGTACCTTCGCATATCGAAGAATGCCTTTTGGTCTATGTAATGCACCGGCCACTTTCCAACGGTGTATGCTAAGTATTTTTAGCGATATGGTGGAAAGGACTTTGGAAGTTTTTATGGATGATTTTACCTTTTATGGTAAGTCATTCGACAATTGCTTGACTAACTTGGAACAGGTTTTGGAAAGATGTGTGGAAAAACAAATGGTTTTGAATTGGGAGAAATGCCATTTTATGGTTACCAAGGGAATTGTTTTGGGGCACATCATTTCTTCAGAAGGAATCGAAGTGGATAAAGCCAAAATCGAATTGATTACCAAACTTTCTACACCCAAAAATGTCAAAGATGTCCGATCCTTTCTAGGACATGCTGGGTTTTATAGGAGGTTTATCAAGAACTTCAGTTCCATTTCCAACCCGATGTGTAATCTACTTCTCAAGGATGCACCCTTTGAGTGGGATGCCAAGTGCGAGGAAGCCTTCATCTCTCTAAAGCATATGCTCACTACTGCGCCGATTATGCAGACACCGGACTGGAGCTTGCCATTCGAGCTCATGTGCGACGCAAGTGATTATGCGGTGGGAGCGGTTCTTGGTCAACGGAAAGACAAGAAACCAGGTGTGATATACTATGCGAGTAGGACTTTGAATGATGCGCAAATGAATTACACCACGACAGAGAAAGAGCTTCTAGCAATTGTCTTCGCCCTAGACAAGTTTCGATCCTATTTAATAGGATCGCCAATTGTGATTTTTACGGATCACGCGGCGTTGAAGTACCTATTCACAAAGAAAGATGCCAAGCCGCGGCTTCTGAGGTGGATACTCTTATTGCAAGAATTCCATTTAAGCATCAAGGACAAAAAGGGAGTCGAGAATGTGGTAGCCGATCATCTGTCTCGACTCACTTTTACGAACAACATTGAAGAAAGTCCGATCTAAGATTCATTTTCAGATGAGCAATTATTGGCAATCTCGACGCTCTCATGGTATGCAGACATTGTAAATTATCTTGTAACTGACAAGATACCAAAGTCATGGGGCACACAAGACAGAAAAAGGTTTTTGAGCGAAGTGGGTCGATTCTATTGGGATGAACCGTACCTGTTTAAGTATTGTGCGGATCAGATTATCCGGCGGTGCATCCCAGAGGAAGAAGTGGAGAGACCTCTATCCTTCTGTCATTCTGAGGCTTGCGGAGGACACTTCTCGGCAAAGAAAACCACCGCGAAGATTTTGCAAAGTGGATTGTATTGGCCGTCGCTCTTTAAGGACGCACAACGTTTTTGCAAGGCATGTCCAAGATGCCAGATGCTTGGAGGGATCTCTAAGAGGAACATGATGCCACTCAATCCCATCCTAATTATTGAAATCTTCGATTGCTAGGGCATCAACTTCATGGGACTGTTCCCATCCTCCTACGGTAACATTTACATTTTAGTTGCCTTAGATTATGTTTCGAAATGGGTGGAAGCCCAAGCGTGCAAGAAAAATGATCACAAAGTGGTGATCCGATTTCTGAAAGAACACATTCTTGCACGTTTTGGCACTCCCAAGGCAATAATAAGCGATGGCGGTACTCACTTTTGCAACAGACCATTTCAATCATTAATGCAAAAGTATGGTGTAAACCACAAAGTATCGCTCGCTTATCATCCTCAAACTAATGGTCAAGCCGAGTTGGCAAACAGGGAGATCAAACAGATTCTAGAGAAAACGGTAAACCCGAACCGCAAGGATTGGTCGTTAAGACTGATCGATGCACTTTAGGCTTACCGTACTGCGTATAAAACAACTCTAGATATGTCTTCTTATCGCATTGTGTACGAAAAACCATGTCATTTGCCAGTAGAGTTGGAACACAAATCATACTGGGCAACTAAGATGGTTAACTGTGATTTGAAAAAAGCCGGGCTTGACCGTAAGTTGCAAGTGGATGAAATTGAGGAATTAAGAAGAGATGCTTATGACAATGCAAAGATAAGCAAGGAACGTGCCAAAAATTTTCATGATAAATCCATTTTGAGAAAAGAATTCAAACTTGGGCACAAAGTTCTTGTTTATGATACTCGTCTGCATCTCTTTCCAGGAAAGTTAAAGTCTCATTGGACCGGTCCCTACATTGTCCGTCACGTATTTCCTTTTGGGGCTGTGAATGTTGAGGATCCCAAAACCGACTTTATGTTTAAAGTGAACGGACAACGCCTTAAGCCGTTTTTGGAATTCCTACCTCGAGAGGAGTCCACCCCTCTCGAAGACCCGACTTATGCCTAAAAGGCATGGGTCGATTTTGTAAATAATGTTTTTTGTTAGTATTTTTGAGTTTCAGGAATTGTCATCGGAGATTCGGGTGTCATTGAGTCTGAACGGATCAAGTTGAGGGGAGCAATAACGTGTTTTAGAGCAAAGAGGGCAAAGAAATTTTTTCTGGCAGATTGGTCCATGATCGATCATGCCCTTCCCATGATCGATCATGGTGGAAAATTTTTCTCAGGCAGCATAAGGCATGATCGATCATGGGATTTGAGCAGTTCAGGCAGAGGGCAGCATGATCGATCATGGGTATACCATGATCGATCATTGTACAAAAGTCAAGTTGGGCAGAATGACCCATGATCAATCATGGGTTAACCATGATCGATCATGGTCCCGTAAAAAAACAGGGGAGCCATTTCTAAACCCCCATTTCTCACTTCTCCTTCTCCCAAATCCTCTCCAAACCCTAGCCCCTCTTCCCCCATTGATCCCAAACCTTCCCCAAACACCATTTCCATCCTTCCCCACTTAGAATCAACCATCAATTCTCACTAATTTCGAATCTCAATCATCAAACCCATCCCAAAAATCCCCCTTTCCCTCTCTCCTCACCAATTTCGAGCCCTACCAAAATAAATCTCAAAATTTCTCATATCTCCCTCCTCTAAAGCATCACATTACTCTTTTATGGCTTCCTCTAACCCTCCTACTAAGCCGCTTGTCACTGAAGCCGCAAGGGGTGGCTATTGCGGATTTCGAAGCCGCCAAGAATTTGAATGGTGGAACTACGCCTTCAAGACGAGGACGGAGTTGATAGAGAGGCCGGTCTACATTGGTACGCTGGACGATTTCCCCCAAAGAACAACGTTTGAGCGATATCCAGAATGGATTACCTACTTGCGTGAACAAGGTACTCAATGTAATCTCTCCATTTGTCGTGAATTTGTTGCAAGTTTAATCCCAGTTCCAAATACCCCGTATGCATATGTTGCTCATGTTCGAGGGAAAATGGTCCATTTTAACCTCGAGGTTTTGAGTGAGATTACGGGAATCCTGGCTTTGCCACCCAATGCTCATGACCTCCCCTACTCGGATGGTACCCCTTATGTAGAGCCAACGGCTAATGATTTAGCCACATTTCTAACCGGTGAACCGAGGGAATGGATTGGGAACCAATTGGATAGGAATAACATACTTGAGGCCTTTAGGACTCTTTGGCTAGTAGTTGCCAACGCTTTGGACCCGACTTCACACACCCAACACCTGTACCTTTCTCAAGCGTATGTGCTATACGCTATTGCAACAAACAAGCGCATTTGTTTGCTTCGTCACATCATTGGGCGAATTGCTAGAATCATAAACTTGGTCGCCCACAATGAAACAATCAAATTTGGGTCTTTGATCACTAAGGTATGTTTGCGAGCGGGGGTAACTGAGAGAGATGAGGATGTGAAGAAAATGCCTCGAGCACCACTTAACCGATCTACCCAAACTCGAGCCGCTGGTCAATTGAGGAACCGGCCAAGTTCTTCAACCGCACCTCCTCAAGTTGAGTCTGAAGAAGAGGGGGCAGAAGAAGCAGGAGCAGATCTCCCAGGGCCCTCAAGGCGGAGAAGACGGGCAAGCTCTGGGCCGGTAGATGACATTAGGGAATTCATGAGAGAGCAGTTTGAGCAGATGACTGCTTTGATGCAGACTGGGTTTGCTACCATAAATGAGAGGGTTGAAATTATGGTATTGCGTCAGGACCGTTTGGAGGCAGATATTGCAACTCAGGTCGAGGCACGAGTTGCAGCTCAGATGGCGACCCAGCATGAGTTCATACGCCAGCAGTTCGAGGCGTTGTATGGTCGTTTTCCCCTACCCCCACCTCCCGACATGTGATGATATTTGTTACTCCTGGAAACTCTTTAAGTACTTATATTTATGCTTAGTTTTATTTTATTTCTTTTGGGTTGTATTAGATTTCAGACATGATGTTAACTTTAGAACTTGATTTTAATGGTTGAATGTTATGGTTTTTGCTATTAGATTCTAATTCTAACCCGTTTTGTGTATAGTTGTTGTTTATCTCTTATTTTTGTCTCATGGAATGCAAAGCCAAAGTAGCCCTTCCGTGCATTTTTATTGTTCTCTTTCCATTGAGGACAATGTTTCTTTCAAGTTGAGGGGGGTACGTTATTTTGTGTTTATTTTGTTTTGGCTTGCTATTGTTTATTTCCATGAGTAGAAGAGATGTGTTCAAATTTTTTTTGAGATGTTTGAAAATTGTTGAATGATTGATTGATATTTTGTTCGATGAAGACTATTGTTTCATTAGCTTTTGGCTTGAATTCTTTGATTTAGATAGGAATTCGAATGATAATCTAAATTGCCTTGCTCCAACTAGTCTTATGTCCCATCATATTTGCCTGTTCCGCATGCTAGATTGATTTGGTTATTCCCAATTTGGTTGTAACACTTAGATTTATTTTCATTGAGAGAAGAGAAATTTTTGTCCAAAAATGATGGAAGCTCTTTCAAAAAGATCCTCCAATGAGAGGACAAAAGCATAGCACTTTGATAACTTGGATGACTTTTATCCTAATATTGACTTAAAGCTTCACTTGACTAAATCTTAAGTCTCTTTGTCTAATATTATGGATAGGTATAGGTTACCATATGGGAAAGGGTGAATAGCTTCCTTCGAGCTCCAATGAATGAGCAAGTTATGAAAAATTTCTTAAGTGAGACCGCTGCCTCCCATAGAGATGAAAACCGCCCTGATCTAATTTAGCAAAAATTTCCAAGAAAAATATAAAGAAAGTGCTTAGAATTGACAAATCTTTGAGCTTTCGTTTTTGAAAAAGTTCTCTCTTCCTTCTCGAATGATTATGACTCTTTGTGTTTCTCTTGAATTGCTTGAATCGAAATCTAGGATGTGAGCATTGGAGAATATGGGATTGGGTTCTAAAGGAGATATGCGAATTAGATGATCATTCAAAAGTCCGTCGTTCTGGAAAATTGATAGTAATGTCTCTTGCTTTGCAAATTGAAACATGAAACTTCATTCTCATCATTCATCATGATCAAACTTCTAATGTTTGTAGGTACCATTTCTGAAAACCTTCCCGAGATGCAACTCGTCTTTTTTAGAAACTTAGAAGTTAACATATTTTTGTATAGTATATTATTTTTTGTAATTATATACTTTTTGTCTTCCTAAGGGACTAGCAAGAGATAAGTTGAGGGGAGTTGATAAACGCATAATATTGTCATGCATAAGCTCTTTCCCGGAGTCGCTTGACGCGTTTGTTGCTTTAATTCTGCCTAATTATCCTCTTATCTCAAGATTAGTGTCTTAGCGAGTTTTGTATCTAACATCGTCCCGCTAGGTGTGCTTTTGTTGTGTTTCTATGTGTTTATAGGCATAGGATGCAATGGCCTTCGAAGAATTGATCAAGCGCTAGTCAAAAGCTCGCAAAATGATGATCTGAGGAATTTCCCAGAAGCATGATCGATCATGCCCTTCCCATGATCGATCATCGTGCAAATTGGCCTTCAGAGCAGAGGACCCCATGATCGATCATGGTAGACCCATGATCAATCATGGCCTGGCGGGGACAGCCACCAACTCCTGCTTTTAGCCTTATTTCGGGGGTTTTGGTTCCTAGATATTTCCTTTTGTTTATTTTATTAGTTTTTGCATCCCTTTAGCTATTGTTTTTAGCCTAAGGGATGGGATATATGGATTATGATCTAGTTAGACACACATGGAAGTTCTAGAGAGAAGGGAGAGTTAAAGTTGTATTGTTCTTCATTTTTCCTTGTAAGTGTTTTGATTTGTAAGAATGATTTCTTCTTCTATAATATTTGTTTTTGCATCTATTATGGAGTAGTCTCTTACTAAGGTTACGGAGGTTGATTGCGATATGATTTTTGGTGATTAATGGCTCAATCCATATTTAAAGTTTGATAAATATTTGTGAACCTTCTTCTTCTTCATCATATCATCCATTCTTTCAAGCTTTCTAGGTATTTTCATGATAAGTTAAGACTTTATATGCCTTGTATATTTAGTTCTTGGTTAATGATCATACAACATATTTATATGGTTCTAGAAAGCCTGTAGTCTTTTTCCCCCATTCATGTAGTTTTTGACCTTTTTGTAGGAATTATAAATAGTTCATAAAACTCCATAGATGGATTATAAATTTGTTATCTTATCTTTGATTCATTTATTGATATATTGAGTGCTTCTTACACTTTATGTGATACTTAGACTCTTTATTTTCTACCATGAGTGATAAATGATGAGATGACAAATTTATCCCATAAACCTCATTCCGTTTCATTGTTAGGATTCACTTTCTAATTTTCATTCTTTAAATCATGAGATATCATACATTTGCTTTATGTTAAATCTTTTTATGATGAGTTTGTCATATCTATCTCGAATTAGCTTCATCGGGAATGGGTTGCCTTGCTTCACACTCGTAGCTAAGAGGTAGGAATGATAACCTCGTCTTAGGTGGAATGTCGTTTGTCTCTTTCTTGATATAGCTTCAATCCGGGAATGAGTCGCCTAGCGTCGCACCCTTTGCTATTGAGAGATACACCAACATTCCCCATATCTCGAGAAACCTTGTGTTGAAATCTTTGTATGAGCTAATGATCACCGTCTCTTAAATCGTAACTAACCTCCACCTACCTTAGTGCTTTCTTATTAATTTTCACAACTGTTTTACATTTACGTTGTTCTACAACAAATCCAACTCACAAAAAATCTTAAAACCGTAAAATCCGTAATCCATTCCATCCCTTTTCACTTATCCCTGTGGTTCGACACTCGGACTTCCGAGACTATATTACAACTTGACGTGCCTGCACTTGGGCTATAACACAATGCGCTATTTTGGAGCCGTCAACAACAACAGCTGTAACAACAACAACAATAATAATATATTAGTTTTTTATATTTAATCCTTTAAAAGATGAAAGATTAGTAGTCACTACCCGATTTCAAGAACTGGTTTCAAACTTAAGTTGGTCTCATAGTTACCGTCTTGAGTTTGAGGGGATGTTAACATATACAAATATCTTATATTAGGCATTTAGTTAATATAATCAATCTCAATCTTCCCCAAATCCCTTTAATTTTATATTACATATTTAGGTGATTCGCATTCCTTGCTTATGTCATGTTCAGAGTCTATATAAGGCTCCTTAAATATAATAGTTTAACAATTGAATTCAATACAATTATATCTCTTCTATTCTCTATTATTAACATATATTTATTCTTTAGTTAAAAGAGGACGTCCGAATTTAGTCAAAAGAAGGAAGCCATTTCTGGAGCCTCACTGTATAAATCTATATCTACTCTTTGTTAAATATTTAAAAATTCAAATTGTTCAAATTGGATTGGTAAAACATAAACTCTTTATCGTATAAAATATTTCCAAGATGTTAACTGCCACAAATGTTGATTCTAATGGGTGTTAAAAAGGTCAGTCGAAGAATTTGGTTATATGTCTAGGATATATCTAAACTTACAAAAACAAAAGTTAGGTCTTTATAACTAGGGTGGATGAGCATGTAAAGGCTGATATTTGTGATGTTATTATGGTGATTAAGTCACAAAGTCTACTTGTTATATATTTAGGGGTTCCGCTTATATCTACTAGACTGAAACCTAGTGACTTTGATGACTAGAAGAAAAGAATTTTGAGCAAGATTCTCTGCTGGCACACTAGTCTCTTGTCTTATCCTGGAAGAGTACAACTGATAATTAATCATGATGCTGGTGAGTAATCAAACATATTGGAGCAGGATTTTTGTTCTACTAAAAGGAATTTTGAAAGATATTGATGCTATGCTTAGAAAAATTTTGTAGGGTGACCTTGAAATTAGAAGAATTGCAGCTAATTAATGTGGCATGGTAGGATGTTTGTCTACAAAAAAAATGAAGGTGGCATGGGGCATACATGTTAATAGGTCAATGTTTGTGGACAGCAAACATGTATGGGATTTGGTTAGCAAGAAAGACAATTTTTGAGTTAAATGGTGCCACGAATACATGTTAAAAGGTCAATGTTTGTGGCCACGTGTTTGCCTACTTGAGCTTCTTGGACATGGAGGAAAATAACGAAGCAGAGACATAGTTTCTATAATTGAACAAATATAAAGTGGGCTCTGGTGCATGTATATTTACTTGGCATGATAATTGGCATGAAGAAGGTCCTCTAGCGAGAAGGTTTGGCCCTGCCCTAGAATCATATATGATGCATTTAGTTTCTCTTCTAGCAGAATATCTGAATATGTTCATCAGAGGAGATGGAATTTCCCTAGGCCAACTTCTAAAAAATGAAAAGATTAATGAGCAAAATTGCCTCCCTTACATCCTAATTTGGATGATAAGGTAGAATGGATTCGTAGTGGTAATGGAAATTATAGACGTGCTTAAGTTAAAGACATAATTAGAAGGCATGGAGATAGAGTGCTTTGGTGCAGAGTTATATGGTTCAAGACTCAAGAGCTAATTTGTGGACAGCTTATAGAAGGAGAATGCTAACCAAGGAGAAGCTTAAAGGTTGGGAAGAATCCACGAAGATCAATGTGTATTGTGTTATGCTGTAGTGGAAGATCTGAATCATTTGTTTTTGTTAACCATCTTTTCTCCAAAAGGATTTGGAAGGAGGTGCTTACAAGGGATGCAATAAATAGAGAGGTGAGGAACTGGATGAGGAATCTATTTTTGCGACAAGTGAAACTTAAGGTGTAGATTTCAATTCAATGCAAAAATGAGATCCCTAGCCTTAGCTAGCTGCAGCTGTGTATATGACATGGAGGAAAAGATTAGAAGATGGTACTGCTCTTTCACCTTATTTTGTTCTTTTTGCCAAAACATGAAATTAGAATTTACATAAGTCTCAACCCTTGACATTTACAACGTAGTTTGTTACCCTTGGGAACTAGTTAATACTTTTTTTTTTAGTTTTCTAAATGAAATTGCTTTCTATTTTAATCATACACGTATGTGATTTGTGCAAGAAACTATCTTAGCGTATTGTGTGACATAATTGACGTAACAAATTCTACCATAGTCAACAAAACAATTTAATTATTAACCATAAATTGATTGGGTTAAAGATATTGCCTAAGTATTTAAAAAAAAATATTGAAACAAAATGAATAAGTTCTTACTTTGAGATGGAGAGAGGGAGGGTATATATATATAAATATGTAATTGAAAATGTTACCGTTCTTCCCTCCCAAAGTTGTCTAAGCCTACTCCAACGTAGTCGAAGTCCAATGAGATTGTCTGCTTCAAACGTTGTTAGCAGATAATTTGAAGGATATTCGTCCCAATCGATCCATCGTAGCTCATTCGGAAGATAATCAGGACCTTTAGGAATGATGGTATAATAAATTTCCAGTAATCTTAGTTTGGCCATCTTTCTAAAGGCTTTAGTCCCTATTTCAATTGTGTATTCTCGTTCGCAGGGATCCCACAGTTTGAGTTTAGGATCCAATAGTATGCCTTCAATGTTTTCTGTACCCTAACAACAACAAACAAACAAAATCCAGTATGTATATAATTAGTAACCAAAGAAACATATATGCGTAAAATGTTAATACATTCATTTATTATTATTACTAGCTCTTTTGTACGTGCATTGCACGTGACTTTGGGGAGTGTATTCAATTTAGATTTTATAGGATTTTTTTTTGGATTTTGAAAGTTCATGGATATTCAATTGAGATATTAAAAAGTCTTTTAAAATCTTATAGTATTCAATTAGGATTTTACAAAGTCTTTTAAAATCTTGTGATACTCAATTAGGATTAAAATAGTCTTTTAAAATCTTATGGTATTCAAAACTTAATAAACTTTGAAGGATTTTATATGTTGATAGATTTTGAGGCATTTGGGAATGTTTTTATGAATAACAAATCCACCAACAAATCTTCTCTTCAATTGAAAGATTTCTCATGAATTTTTTTTTCATCTTTCCCCCAACCCTAAGTATTATTTCTTCTTGTCTTTATAATTTATTAAACCCTTCCACTCCATTCGCTCAATTAAAATCTCTTCTTTTCCCAAATCCTATGTATTGTTTTTTCTCCATCTCTATTATATATTTAAATCCTTCTAATTCATTCACTCTATCTAATAAATCATTTTTTTCTATTTAGATACGGCTACTTTCAAAGTTTTAATTATCCAATTAGTCATATTTTTTCGAAACTATAGAAATGTCGCTCCTTTATTATTTTTTTCTCCCATTTTATGAATTTTTTTAGACAGAAGATGAAAATTGAATAAAAATGGCAAAAAAACCAATCCATTAGGTTTTTAAACTCAATCCAAACCGTTTGTGGCGGATTTATAATTTACTTATTATTTTAAAGTTGTAATCAAAATTCTTTTATTATTTATCCTTTGTGTTTTTTTTTTATAACTAGTTTTTATGCACGTGACTATAGTGGTTAACAAATGTCATTAAGTCTATTAATGAATGCTAAGAATTGAATAATTAGTATGAAATAAAAATAATAACATATAAACAAAACATAGTATCAAGTGCAAAATTCAATTAATGACTATAAGAAAATCATAAAGGTTTGTCACCTTGAATTTTTTTAGTAAATAGGTGGCCATAAAATAATGATAATGAAAATCAAGAGGACAATGAGAATCAAGAGGGTTATGATAATCATAATGGCGTTTAAATGGAGCAGTATGGATTTTTATAATGTATTTCGTTAATTATCTTTACATTTTTTATAATATTACTTTAAATTCATAATTAATTTACTTTATTGTTTATCTTTTGATTTTTTAAGTTTTTGATGGACTTATTAAAATATGCATAAATCCACAGACTTATTAAAATTAGCATAAATCCAAAAGAATCCATACATTAAAATATGTTAGATTCTATAAGGATTTAAAACAATCCATTGACTTAACATAATCCATTGAATTTTAAAAAGTAAGTTAGAATCTTTGAAAATCTGAATTGAATATACCTCCTAGTGTTTGACAAAGGTTATTAGTCTTATTAATAAATATGTAAAAAGAATTGGTAAAAAAAAGAAGAAGTTTTATTTGTCTACCACTAACCAATAAAAAAAACACTAACCAATAAAATAGTAAAAAAAATTCATTTACGCAGAAAGAGAACTATTGTCAACCATAAAAACAATTATAGAAACACTAACCAATATCCACCGTTCTGTTGAACTACTGTTTCATGAAATAGGATTCGCTAATAATATTTATGTGTGTATATATAAGTTTGTGAATTGAAATTGTTGTTGAAATAAATTAAGATGTATCTTAAAGACATAATATCATTGGAAGAGTAGAGAAACTAAAATAAGTAGAGTTTAAACCAAATTAACATGATATCATCGTGAATTTGATTTTGAGTAGAAGATTTTAATTCTATTTTGAGTAGAATAAAAGGAGTAAAAGACTGAGTTTTGTTTTAATTTTAGTTTGAGCAGTACATCATGATTTTTTTAGTAGAGTAATTTGATACTATTGTGAATTTCATTTTGAGTAGAAGACATAAAATATGTAGTTTTCATCATTAGTAGAGTAATTTGATACTATTGTAAATTTCATTTTGAATAAAAGACATAAAATACATAATTTTGTTTTGAGTAGCAGACATAAAATACATAATTTTATTTTGAGTAGTATAACTTGATTTTCATTAGTAGATTAAAGATTTTCATTAGTAGAGTAATTTCATACTATTGTGAATTTCATTTTGAGTAGAAGATATAAAATACATAATTTTAGTTTTAGTACAACATGATTTTCATTTTGAGTAGGAGATTTTAATTTTAGAATAAAAAGGTATATTTGTCCATACAAAAAAGGGATAAAGACTTAATATCATCGTGAATTTGATTTTGAGTAGAATATTTTAATAATATTTTGAGTATAATAAAAGGAGTAAAAGACATAATTTTGGTTTAATTTTATTTTGAGTTGTACAACATGATTTTTATTAATAGAATAGTTTGCTACTATTGTAAATTTCATTTTGAGTTGAAGACATAAAATACATATTTTTTTCATTAGTAGAGTAATTTGATACTATTTTGAATTTCATTTTGAGTAAAAGACATAAAATACATAATTTCATTTTGAGTAGTACAACCTAATTTTCATTGATATAATAATTTGATTTTTTTAAAGATTTTCATTAGTAGAGTAATTTGATACTATTGCAAGTTTTATTTTGAGTAGAAGACATAAATATAGAAAAAAAATTATTAGTATTTAATTTGATACTATTGTGAATTTCATTTTGAGTAGAAGGCATAAAATACATAATTTTATTTTTAGCACAACGTGATTTTCATTTTGAGTAGGAGATTTTAATTTTAGAATAAAAGGGTATATTTGTCCACACAAAAAAGGGAAAAACACTTAAGATTATTCGTGCTTTTATATATAGATATAGATATTTCCTTCGTGTTAATCGCAATGGAAATGGAGGGATGAAGCTTATAGTTTAAAAAGCTTCTTACCATGGTTCTTGTTAATACACATTCAACATCGCTTCTATCCCACAACCTGCTATACTTCCCAGGCTCTCGAGGAAAATTCTAACGAACAATTTTCCGACCCATTTCTCGTATTAATTGATGCATACAAACCCTACCTTTTGAACAATGTATCAGTGATTTATGAACGAGAATAGGTATGGAACGATTCGGGTAAAAATCGAAACTGTGAAGTATTCTTGTTACACGTTCTGTCTTCCGACCTTCGAAGAAACATGCAATATCTAGGAAGGTATTTTGCTTGCTTTCTTCTAAACCATCAAAACCTATTCTTAGTTTTTTAATAATATTGCCATCCGGGCCTTCTTTCCTTAGTTTTTCCAATGAAGCTTTCCAAAAATCCAAGTTTTCATTGCGTAGTGCAGCACCCAAGACTTCAAGAGCTAATGGAAGGCGACTAGAATAATATATAACTTGAACTGAGAGCTCCTCAAAATCTTCTGCAGGACACATATCATTGAAGGCCTTCCAACGGAATAGCTTTGTAGCTTCAACATAATCTAATAAACTCGCGTCATATATTTGGACCTCATTATGCTCAGCAAGCAGTTTACGATCCCTAGTTGTTATTATAATTCTACTCCCTGGACCAAACCACTCATGACTTCCAGCTAACGCTTCTAATTGCTCTGAGCTATCAACATCGTCAAGAACAAGAAGAACCCTTCTAGACTGCAGCCTTGTCTTCATTAGTGCAATTCCAGACATATGATTCGCTATCTGCAAATCCTTTACCCCTAGGGTTTTGGAAAGAAGGTGCTGCTGTAAACTTCTGAGACCGGCCTTCTTTGACGCTTCTCCAACTTCATCAAGAAAACAGTGAACTTCAAACTGATCTTCAATTTGACGATAAACAGCCCTTGCTAAAGTTGACTTGCCTATCCCACTCAATCCCCATATGGCAACAGTGCAAACAACATTGGACTCTTCACCCAATAACGAAGTCACCTCCTCTATACGAGACTTCATTCCAACTAGACCCACATCTTCATCTTTAATTTTAGATGGGAGTTTACTCCAAATCTCTTGGACAATTCGGTCGATAAATTTTGATTCATGCACTACACCAAAACTCGCTAACTAGCACGCCAGTTTAGCACGGTTTTAAACCGTGCCAAATTTTGGTAGGTCTTGCCACGTATTTGGCACGGTGTAGAGCCCTACCTAATTTAGTACTGCAACATGCCGTGCTAATACTGTGTCAATCTTCATTTCCTTTTTCCCTCCTTTGACCAGATCTCCCGCCCAATTTTTTTCCCCTTTTTTTGATCTCCCGCCCAGTTGAAAAAGTAGATTTAGGAACTTTTTTAGCCTCCCACTTATAATTCCCAAACTTTTAGGGGGGGGGGGGAATTAAAATATCACGCTGTTTTTTAAACTAATTATGTTATTTTTGACTTTTTTTGTGAGATTTGAATAGAATAAAAAATATTTACTTTCCATTAAAACCTACTTATGGTACATTTAAATTACTGATAATTAATATTCAGTAACTTAATGATTTTAATATTAAATAAATTTAAAAAAAATGAAGTTCATAAAGAATATTTTTTAAAGTTTATGATTTTAATTTTCAAAATAAATCTTTTATAATTCTAATTATGGCACTATAACTAAATTTAAAAGTAGTTATACCAAAATATGATAATTTTTAGCCTTAAACTGCTGAAAAAAATAATTATAGAAATTTTATATCTCCCATAATTTTGTAGCACAACACTAGTGCATATTAGCATAGAAATTAGAAGGTAAGGGTCGAGGTTAAGGGTTCGAGTCATCAGACCTGGCAATGTGTCGATTTGACTCGCATTTGTATTAGTTTTCATCGTGTTTCTCTTGTTATTGGTTTGGGATTAAATAAGTGCTTTTTTTAGTGGGTAAAAAAATCATATTCAAATCTGATTCGTTATCCTGTCAAATTAACCGATATGACCTATTATTATCCGTTAAGTACAAATATAATAATAAAAAAAATTTGTATTTTTATATTATATATAAATACTAGACATGCATGTACTTATGGCACTACTAACCAAACTCATATCGAGTTTTTATTGTGGAACCCTACCCAAAAATTCATCCATTAGAGAGAACTTAAACCGTTGGATATCTGTAGCATTCAATATAAGTAGCTGATTGATTAGAAAGAACCTAAGCCAACCATTGTCTATTTTAAATCTGCACCAGCACCGTTTCAATATTCATAAGCCTGAATTCGTCCTACCCAACACATGGCCTTTACCCACCTCGACATGCACTTATAATTATATTTAAAATTATCAACGTGCCATGACACTTATAGGCCGTTAGATCAAAAGATAAACATTTAAGGAGAGATCCTAGCCACCACTTATGTTTTTTGTGTTTTATTAATATATGTATTATACGCTCATCTTGAATTAATTAATACATATATGTATACTATATATACAAAGTATGTACATATATACTGAGAATGGACATACACATGTACATATATATATAATATTATACTTATGTATATTATTAACGATTTCTAATGATTATTATTATACTAACAAATATTATACTTATGCATATTATTAACAGTTTCTAATGATGATTATTATACATACAAATCTACCTCTTTCTCTTTCACCAGATCTACTCCACTTCTGAACAGATCTAGGGTTTGTGGTAAACAAATCACCTGGTGTTTTATATATCTAATAATACCAGATGAAGCTCAAGATTTGCACCAAACAGATTTTCTATGTAACTGTTCAAATTGGACCAAGCTGTTAGAATTTCAAAGTTAATTATCCTTTTGTTTGAGACAATATCATTGTGTAATGATGCGAATCAAAAGAATAGTTCTTTTATAATATAAATTATTATTACTACATATAATTAAATTTAAAGCTACTTATACTACAACAAGATGGCTTTTTCAACTTATACAATTAAACGAAATAGTCAAAGCAATTCTATATTGCCGGTAGCTTTAGAGCACAATAATAGTGCTTATATATTGACATAGGGATTATCGAGTCACCGATGCAACTCAAAAGAATATTTTTATATGTATTGGTGGTTAAACTTTAGGGGGTTATTTTATAAGGTTTTTCGAACAATTTTTTTATGAAACTTAGTGGAGATTATATCCATAATAAGTAGATCATTTCTACCAAATTTCATAAAAAAATTCAAAGTGGGTTAACTGAAAACTTGATCTATATATGCGCATTTCTGGATGTTGAAATTTTAGATTTTTAGCTAACTCACTTCCCATTTAATTATTTTGATAAAATTTGGTGGAGATGATCTACTCGTTGTAGAAATCATTTTCACCAAATTTCATGAAAAAGTTCAACTGTTTATCTCTCAAAATGGACGGTTATTAAATGGACGGTTATTAAATTAGCTATCTTAAGACGGTCTTTAGGAGAAAGCGCCTGTATATGTATATACTCCCTCCGTCCTACAAAGATAGACTCATTTTTCATTTTTATCCATCCCAAATTATAGACCAGTTGCTTTTTAAAGAATGCACTACAATTTTATTTTTTCTAGTATACCCTTATTTAATTACATTGTTATCAACTCTAAAAGAGTAATCAAATCCAAAATTTCTCTCACATTTTCTTGGGGCTTGTGATTTCAATCCAATATATTCATTATAGAAAGAAAGTAAATGAGGGTATAATAGGAAAATTGTGAAAAAAAATTATGTTTTCAATTATATTAAATGAAGTTTCTTAGTTTGTGTAAAAAAAATGGATCTATCTTTGTGAGACGGATGGAGTATTATTTCTTTCAACTTTCAGATTGCCACCCCAAATGCCTAAATTTTTCAAAATCCCGCCTCGATCGTGAAGTCAGAAGAATACACGAGGGCAAATTACAAACCCCTCGCACTGCAATACTCTCCTTATCTCAATGCACTCCTTGCCTCACTCTCACCGATACTCTTTCTCGCTGATCCTCCCTCTCGCTGATTGAGTTTCCCAGGTTACTCTCTTATAATCTTCACATCCTTAAATCTGTTGAGATCCCTAATATTTTAGATGTAGTGTTTCTTTGCTTGAAATTTGGTGTTTATTTAATGTCCCTTTTCTGAAGATCTTCTTTGCTATTCAAATATATCGAAAATGCCTAACTTTTCAGATCTAGGGTTTTGTTGCTAGCTTGAAATTCCATGTTTATTCGAGATCCCTTTTTCTAATAGGGGTTTTGTTGATTTATTTGAGTTGAATTTGTAGAGTTATCTTACAAGTGTATCTATGTTTATGTTTTTGGCTGAGTTTGTTCTCTCCTTCTGGATGATTTGGCATTCAACCATAGCTTCAAGGGACTATATCTCGGAGCATAATTTTTCCTTCTCCACTTACAGTGATAGGGAGTGGTATGAATTTTATTATATCTTTATTAATTGTCTTAATTACCTCTAACATATCATTTTTTTTGGTTACTGAAGTTGAATTTGGTCCCGTCAATTTACCATCTATAGGTTCAAGGGACTATATCTCGGAGCAGAAATTTTCCATTTCAATTTGTTGCGACATGTTTAACAATAATTAACAAGCATCAGAGTCAAAGAAGAGAGGATGAACTAAGGTATGAACTCAAATCTCAACTCTTAATTTGAGAGAGATGGAGAAGATGGATATGTAGTCTCCTTTTGAGTGTATTTGCAATAGGCAGCTTTTAACTTATTAGTAGGTAATTGTAGTATTTTTATGATGATTTTGCCTCTGAAACATACTTAGATATTGTTGAAGTGACATATATTGGTATTGGTGAAGTTTGCTAATATGGTCTGATGAACAGGGAAGTCGTAAATAAAGATTTTTTGGGGGAATGCTTTAGTGTTTATGGAGAGCAAAGTCACAAATATTTATGCCTTTTTTACTGTTAATATAGAAAGAACTGCTGACTTCTGTAGAAATAAAAAATGTGGCTTTATGTTAAATTCTTTGTTTCTTTATCAATTGTTGTTTTCTAGGCTATTGTTGTAATTTGGTGCTTTTATTACTTCATCATGTAAAAGAAACAACCTCTTGAATATGAGAAATATGCATTTTAGAGTTTAAATGGTACCTGGGTACTTTGAAAAACAATTTCTTTTCTTGTGTGGTGTGGTGGCCATTTTCTAAGTTCTATGAAGATAGGCATGTCCTAGCTCCAACTACAGCAAGGGATTATGATGTTTTTATTATACTAGATTTCGATGAGGCTAACCCTTTATTTTCTTCATATCTGCAGCACTAAATTCTTTGAGATCATTGGCTGGCTGTTAAGTGAGAGGACTCACTGCTTCGGCACGTATTTTTCTTCAAAATCTGCAGGCAATCCTTCTTTGAAACAGGTATAAAGCTCCCCTTCTAAACATAAACCATTGATATAACTATTGAGAACTAGCAAACAAGTACCTGTAGTGACCTGCTAGCAATCAAGCTACACCAATATTCTTTATTTAATTAAACTATAATTTCAACTAATTAGGAAATAAGTTAGACACCCGTTAATGTCTAAGCCGGTCTTCTCTCCATTGAACTTCTACATTGCCCCTATTTTAATGGAACTTCATCTCATGCAGTAGTAGACACAGTCCGGCGCTTAAAAAAATTAAATATGGACTTCACCCTCTAATTAGATGAATCTTGGAGTTCACCAATCATGCCATTGGATCCATATTAAGGTAGGCCTTGGCCCCATCTCAAGTGCTCGGATTGATTCCTTCTGCTCTAATTGAATTGGAATATGGCAATAGGAATTTTGGGTCTACGAAGCCGGTTGTCCCTTTAATTAAAATTATATTTTAATCTAATAAAGAATATTAATTAGAATAGAGTAATGACGTGGATGTTTTAATCAATCACATGTGAGGGTCAAAGTGACCCTTTTTAGATAGGGTCAACAGATTTGGACTGTTTTTGGTACTTCCTTGCCTCCTCACATGACATTTTGTGAGGATGAAGTCGTGGGAGCTGTTATTGGAAAGTTTGTTGGATTTCTATGGAACAAGAGCTAATGGTAATCAATTAGCTTCATATCAAAGTATGTTTAGCCTGCCTTTTGAATTTTGCAATATTTAATTTTGTTTGGTGCATATGACTTAGTTGCCTCGTGTTATAGAAATCTTTATTTAGTATTCAACCTTTGAAACAAAAAACAACAATTGCTCTTGTTTTGTGTTCAATTACTATTACATGCCCGTCCAACTCCTCGAGTTCCCCCATTAGTTTTTGTAATTTTTTGTCTTAGAGTTGTATGGTCACCCTTTCTTATAATTATTTTATCTTATCTTATCTACCCAGGTTTCAAAGAGGAGTCAAGGATTTTGGTGGTTACAACTTTGTAGGATGGAAAAGAAGATTCGAAAGACAACCAAAGTAGTCAATTGTATTTCAAGCTTTGTGATCAAACATCACTAGTCTAAGGTCCTAAACAATGAAAATTTGTAGTTTACAAATTCTTATGGAAGTGTACTTTGATTTGCACGTGGAATTATGGTCATTTTTCAATTGAAAGTTTTATTTTTTTCAATTTGGTGGATGGATTTGTTTGTTGCATATACAGTTTAGATGCATTGTCCAAAAATAATTTTTTTTATTAATTTAAATTATTTGGCACGGTTGATTGCAGTGCCAAAAAGGTGCAAAAGGTAACTCGAATTAGCCCAGGAGGGTGAAACGTGTTAGAACCATAATTTGCCACGTGTCTCAAAACTGGTACGGTCGAGAGCCGTGTCAAATGTGTGCCCATATACTATGATTGGTACCCTTTGACCAAAATATTACACACTTACGGCACGGATTCATACCTTGCTAAAAGATTTGGTACTACGGTATTTGGCACGGCTCGGAGCCGTGCCAAAGACAGTCAGCCACGGAGTAGAACTGTGCCAATTAGCGAATTTTGGTGTAGTGATGCCTGAAGATTATGTAAAGGATGTCAATAAGAAAATATAGTAAATAAACACAAAATGATTTTTTTTTGTTCTTTGGTTCAAAATTTATTGTAATAGAACGAGAATAAGAACACAATACGTCAAACATGCAAATAGTGGAGCTACTTCTAAATAATAATGTAATTAAAATGAGAAGTGCACATGATTCACATGTGGAAAGAAGATTGTTTATTTTGATAACATAATTTATAGTGAGTTGCCGGGCCAACTCTCATAAAATTTGTACTATATATATAGTATTCCTTGATATGTTTCTTATGGTTGCATTTCACACCCCTAAATTTGTGATTGCACGAATAGATCAAGATGATCCTTGTGAACTTTTTCCGGGGAGAGTATGAGGATGGTAACGAGCACCATTGGGTATGTTAAGTGCTCGGATCTGATATTTTTACCCAGCACACATATTTAAAACCTCTTAATTCTGAATGGACCACCATTTTAGACTTATGTGCAATCAAACGGCACCTTAAATAAATAAATAGTAGGCTATATATATAATTGAAGTTATGAAGTATGAGCATATAGAAGTAGGATTAGTTTACCCATCCGCTGTTTTGTTCAATTGCAGTCCAGACAAGTTTGTTGCATTTGTAAGAGTTTTTCTCCAGATTTGGACCCTGTTTGAGTCGTGTTTGCAAAACATTTCTCCAAAATGCCCTTCCTATTTCCGTACATCTGAAGGCTCGACGTCGTAGAAGATTGGGATAACTGTTTGTCCCTTTGGTGATTTGCTACTGCATTCCATGGCCTTCGCAAGCTCATCTAAACACCACCGTGAAGAAGCATAGTTTTTGGAGAAAACAATGACAGCAAAGCTCAATTCCTCGATGGCTTTGAGGAGGGCGGGTGAGATTGATTCCCCTGTTTTGAGCCTCTCGTCATCCTTGAATGTACAGATGCCGGTCCTTACAAGAGCAGAGTAGAGATGATCAACGAAAGTCTTCCTAGTGTCTTCCCCTCGAAAGCTTAAGAATACATCGTACTTCCACCTATGATGATCTCCGGCCGAAGAAGAAGCAACTTCTACTCCGGAAACCTCTTTAATTGATACCATACTTTTGCTTAATTGTAAAGCTGAGCTTCACTGAGTGAGAAAAAGATATGTAGATTGATGGGAACAGAACACCCTCAGTCTCAACTCAAAATGAAGAAGAATGACACTACTACTCTTATTCTCATTCTTAATCTCTCAGCTAGAAAATTTGACAATGTACAACTGCTACTACTCCTCCCTTTATATTACCACTAGGGCTAACTGATGGCACTTGGTTTTAATTCTTGCAAATTATTCATCACCTGGATCATAAATTCAAAAACATACATAAGAATTTTTTTGTTTTGTGAAGAAAAGAAAAACAAATTTCTGCCCTACAACACACACACATACATACATACATACATAAGAATTGCATATTACAATTGTATAGCCAGGAACAAAATAATAAAAAGCAATTGCAAAGAAGATAACAAAGATTGAAGGATTAAAGATATATAACTTTAGTCAAACCTAAAAGCATTACCCACAGACTGAAATTTAGATAATAATTAATATGTACTAAACTAGGAAAGTAGAAGGTAAGGTATTATAGTATTGAGCCTCATTTGGTTGGATGAAAAGAAATCCTACAAGCTGAAAACAAACTTCAAAATATAAATTTGTGGAAATTAAAAGTGAAACAGGGATGGGAAAGTAAAACATACAGATAATTTTTTTTTTACTTCTTTCTTCCATCTCAAATAAAAAATCCAAGTTTTCTAATTTATATTTTATACACCTCAATTTTAGAACTTCACTTATGTTACCATAGTAAGTATTGTCATTTGACCACTGATTATGCTAATTACGCTGAATTAATAATTGATTCTAGTCAATGATTTGTACACGTCCTTCCCTCCTTTGCTCAAAGAAAGCCCAACAGAGTTTCTAGCTAGAAACTTTGTCACAGAAGGGGATCGAGAGAAACACATCAAACAAAAAATAAAATAAAACATTAACTTTTCTATCCGAACAAATTAAATACAAACTCAACCACGATAAAATTATTTACAAACAATTCCTGCTATAGCCATAGAACAGCAGAGTAGGGAAAGTGTTGAAAAGGCAGATCATCTGAACATTTAAATAATAATAATAAGAAGAAGAAGAAGAAAAAGAAGAAGAAATAAATGAACTGATATAAATTTAAAAAAAAGAATTAAAAAAAAAAAGGACTTCTCATTAAATTGGGTTAGTCAAGTCTAATCCAAAATTGACACAAACTTGTTTACAGTAATAAAGTGTCGAAATTGTGTCGATAGGGTCAAATAATGCTAGCCCTCACTGAGAAATGAACCGCTTGAAAGAGGGGGCGCGGGGGGGGGGGGGTGGTTTGGTTAAGAATTAAAACATTATATTATTAGAAAAGTGGAAAGGAATAAGAAGAACAAACCAAATCAATCTAGAATTCCAAATCAAATTAATACAGTAAATCAATTCAGCTCACTATATAGATATAACTTCAGTCAAATCAAATCCAATCCTGTGAAAAACAAAAACTGATATAAATGTAATAAAGTAGAACCAAATTCCCACCTTGAACTAATTCTTTGAAGCTTTCCTCCCCTGCCATACAAACAATCAAACAAATAATGAGAAATTTGGGGTTGTTCTATAAAAATTGTTAAAGATATGCGGATTAATATGTTAAACTTTGGTTGGTGGAAACTAAGCAAACTTTGGTTGGTGTGTTGAGTGAGTTAGTTATGTACGCCAAGACTGAAGAAGGGGGAAACGCGTGTAAGTCAATTTCCTTCTCTCTTTTTTTTCTAAAAAAATAAATAAAAAGTTATAGAGTTTCACTACGACACTTCCAATAAATATACCATTCCGCCGAACAACACTTCCAGGACGACAAGAAGAGAAAGCTCCAATTCAAGGTTTTAATATGTTAAACTTTTTTGTTTCGATTTCTTTTGTATATAAAATTTGGTATATATTTATATATATATAAGAATTTAATCAAAAATATTCATAATATTATTTTGAATTTAATTAGGGTACGTCTGTCCCATTTGGCACAGTACACCCAACAAAAATTACTAAATATATTTTAAAGTGTTCCTAAGAAATTCATCGAAAATTTTTGCCATCTGACTATTAAAATTTTATTAGTCTTTTTTAACTAATGGTGTGAATTATACATAACCCAACTTAATTGCACTCGGAGTGGTCAAATCCATCTTGCACTATAAGAGTTTGAATTTTTCTAAAAATAGTTACTAAGTGTCGCTGCGGTACGATGCTAACAAGTCAACTTCTTAGGAGTGTTTGTGTTTCCTAAGTAATGGTATAAGTAAATTGGATAACTCCAAACCATGTACAGGCATATCAACTTCTTAGGAGCGTTTGTGTTTCCTAGGTAACAGTTTAAGTAAATTGGATAGCTCCAAACCATGTTCGGGCATATCAACTTCTAAGGACTGTCCATGTTTCCTAGTTAATGGTCTAAGTGAATTGGATAGTTCCGACCCATATACACGTAACAAACTAACAATGTCTTTCTTACTGTTCTAATCTAGTTTATTGATGGACAACCTTTTTTTAAAATCTCTAATGAAATTGTGTCCTTTTTTTTTTAAATCATAAAATCAATTAATAGTATGTAGTCCCGATTCATATTTTTCAATAATACTATTTTTATTAAAAAAATCATAAAATAAAAGTTAAAAATAATTAAAATCTTGAAGAAAGAAAAATACATAAATAAAATGATGATGTGATATTAAAATATTGTCTAACAAATCCTCTAAAAATAGAGGGTTATAGCATCTCCAATAATAGTGTATATTGTTGTTTTGTGTAAAATTTACACAACTTTTAAATTTTGTCTCCAATAGTCTTTTAAATTTGGCTTTTGTGTAAAATGAATATGTAAAATGAACACCAAGTTAACCCAAGGGGTTGCCACAACGATAAGGGCGAACTTGAGACTGTGTGAGTAAGCGTACGGTATCAAGTTCGATTCCCTGTTGCATGAAACCTTTCTTGAGCCACTGGGGGCGTATCCCGGTCGAGCAACCAGGGTCTCTTGGGATTAGTGGTGGTGGGGCCCCAATACCCATGGTTATCAAAAAAAAAAAATACACACCAAGTTTACACTGCCACGTCAGATTTTCCTCTTCCAACTTTTTTTTATAAAATTTCAAAATATAATAACTTTTCATATAAAATATATATATTTGAAATTTACTCATCAAGACCAAAAAAATCAAGATTTATTGTCATTATAAGATTACGAATACATAAATTTCAAATAATAATAATAATAATAATTGCACAAAATAACATCAAACATGCGTCAGAATCTTATTGGTTTATTCAAATTTTACACAAAAGTTTACAAAACTATCATTACAGCATATTTTTTTTAGATTTCAAGATTTATGTAAAAATTGCTTGACACATAAGATTTACACAACAATTTTTACGGTACGGATGGAGATGCTCTTACATTCACGATGTCTATTCTCATTTTTGCTAAATAAGCTTAATGGTCATTATTCCAAATTGCATTGAAGAACAATTTTTTGGCTTCTTCTATATATAAGTATAAAATCAAATCTTGTCATGAACACACACCTCAAAAAATAATTTATATATATATAACAAAAAGAAGGAATTCCCATTTATAGGTGTAAATAGACGTAATATTTTATTTTTTCATGAAATTTTTAGAGATGATCTATATGATGAATAGACTCATATTTACCAAATTTCATTAAAAATATTCATAATAAAATTTCAACTTAGAAGTGGGTGACATGATCATCACAATATAGATCATTCTACAAATTTAGTGGAGATGATTAATAGGTTGAATTTTTTTAAGAAATTTTGTTGAGGTGATCTACTCATTTCATCTATTTATTACTTGAAATGGAAATCCCCCTTTTTCTTAAAATTATGAATCATTCGTTATAATCTAGCTCTATATATAACATATGTAATGAAGTAGCCGGCGAACAAACTTCCCACCTTCAACTAATCATCTGAAGCTTTGAAGCTTTCCTCCCCTGCAGTATAGAAACGAACAGACAAACCGACCATAAGAAATTGGATCTGAATCCATCCATGATTTTAAACACTAAACAAAACATTATTTATTTATGAATAAATAAATAAAAGACTGCATACATAAAAGCATAGAATGAGATGATGATCTATGTGCTTAGTGAAGACTGATTAAAGAAGAAATAAACAAAAGCAACGATGGAAATTAAACAAGCAACTTTGTGTTTTAATTGACTGAGTGACTCAAGATTGAAGACTGAAAGAAGAGGGAAACGGAATACACTGATATATTCAATTATATAATTTCCCTTTCGCTAGGGAAAATAAAATAAAATGGAAAGCACGCGAAACAACCTACGAAAACAATGTGCGGTGCAATTAACTTTACTCGCAGTGTTACCGTAAAGCGTGAGCACGCCATACATTTTTGACACGTTACATTTATAGCCGTAATAATGTGCTTTTCCCCCTCAATAGAATATTTTAACAAAACATTAATTAATAATGGTTCACGTTCATGTGTTAGTAATATATGTTAAGTAATTATATTTAAAAATAAAATAAAATTTACATGCGTTAAATATAATACAAAGTCTCGTATCATAATTTATATGATCTTTGGGTGGTGGGGAATCTATCTTTGTAATCTAGCTATATATATATATAATGAGTGCATTTCAAGTAAGGACCGGCTTATTTTACGGATTGGGTGATTCGAGTGCTCAAATGGATGTATTTGTTGATGAAATTTGGTAGAGATGATCTCCATGATTACAGATCATCTCCACAAAATCTCATAAAAATTTCCAACCGGGAAGTTTGTTAACTACAAAATTGAAATATATATGTCCCAAACTGGACATATATATACTAATTTTGTAGTTAACCCACTTCCCGGTTGGATTTTTTGATCAAAATTTGGTGGAGATGATCTATACTAATCATGGAGATCATCTTCACCAAATTTCATCAAAAAATGCATCCATTTGAACTCTCAAATCAGTCGATTTGTACAAATTGGTCCTTAAGTTAAAACCTTACTAAAAATTCACCCATAAAATATGTTGTCGGAAAAAAAATGAATTGCTGAACTGAAATAAGACAAAGTAAGAGAGTACACCGGGATGAGTCGCAGACTAGGTCGCTCTCTTTAAGACGTTTCGCGGCTCTGCCCGGAATTGTGCTAGCAGTTCTAATTTTTGCCACGCTGTCCCCGGGATGAAACAATTTAGATAATCTCTGTACGATCGACCTGCACTATGGTAGACCACTCGACAATAACACTCCTAAATATTGGTCGGGTTAGATTAGTTCTATACCGCCGAAGGGAAAAAATTTCGTGCCGGAGGCTTGAAATTTTTTAGGTTTTTTTTTTCTCCGTTCAATTTCTTTTGTTGAAGACGAAGTTCTGTATATCAAATTTTTTTTATTCGTAAATAAAGAAAAAATCAAAATAGAAAAAAAAAACATGTGAGAAAAATCTATATAGGTTGAGAAAATCGTGGGAAGCCATTTCGGAAGACTAACCTAATTATTGCGAGATTTTGTACATTGATGATGGGTCCAAAAAATAACCAGTTTTGGTACATTGGGACATGGGGACTATTATTTACAAAAACCAAATTGATAAAACAGAGAGGCTATTTTACTTGGTTAGGTATTACAAACAATACGTAATGCCAACGATAGATTCCCGATTATGTCGCTAGCATTTCCAATCGAAGGACCCAAACAGCATCTGACAAAAAAATATGGAAACAGTAACTCTATCAACATTTTCAAATTCTAAACATTTGACGGAGCAAGAATAACATGTTGATTATACTTAGCCTCCAAAAACTACAAAGCAATGACCTGAGATTACCATCAGTGGTGAGGAAAATAAAGTAAAACTTTGGATACAACTATAGTGAGATTAATAACATAGATTATATTCTAGAAAATAATTTGGACATTTGACTTTGTAGAATCTTAATTTAAGAAAGATCGGGTATATTATACCATTGGGATAGTGTCTTTAGCCAACATTATTAAAATTAATTATAATTATTATTTTGGTTGTACCACGGGAGATACTCTTAGCTCCCAAAAACTACAAAGCAAAGATTTCTTTAACAGAAATTTATTTTCAAGTTTTGTTATTATTTTTATTTAACGTACCCTGGAAATACTTCCCCTCTCTCTCCCTCTAAATTTCTGTCCAAGCTTGAAAGCCCCGAATATAAAAGCCATTTTCATACTTCACCGACCAAACAGTTATTCCTCTCTCTCTAGATTTATGTCCAAGCATGAACGCCCCAAATTTGAAAAGCCATTTTCATCCTCCATTAACTCAATGTTCAGTTTTATACAACCCGCACATATACACCACACAACACAGTCATGTTACCCATAAATTTCAAGATTTTCAAATTGTTACTGAGAAAACTAGTATATTCAACACAATAATTCTAGATCTAAGTTCTTACTAGACACAAGTACAAAATTAGAATATCTAGAATGACCACGGCCTAAAAAATTTCAAATTCAGACCTTTTAATTTAGCTAAAAAATTATTTTACTCCAAATTATACGGGCTTTAGAATGTCTATTGGGGAAAAAAAAATTGTTTCACTATAAAGAGACAGATAATATAATTGTGAAGCCACCTAATCTGAATTCATTTTCTAAATTATTTAATCAAAGCAAAACTTCAATTATTTCACCTAACCATTATATATGGACTATCAAGTTGCTTAGCGGTAGCCCACCCCGAAATTTTCGTAGTGTAGCCCACCCCTCTCAAGAAACTTGGATCCGCCCCGTATTCACGTGATATGACATCAGAGCACATAAAAATGGGTAATCAAATTCAACTACATATGAAAAAATCAAAAACAGAGGATTCAGAAAAAGCAATATAGAAAGAATAGAAGATAAATACAAGTGAAGATTTAGAAGCAAAATTGTTGTAATCAATCAAATATCTTAGTCCTGAATAGATCAAGATTTCCAATGCAAGCACCATTTAGAAACCGTTGAACTGATTCCCTCGCTGAAACCAAAAGGGAAACATCCATCAAAACTCAAAACAACAAACCCACAACACAAAATTAAATTAAACAAAAAAATTAATAATAAAAACTGAAAATTTCGTCAAAAAAATTGTTGTGATTATTTATATAAAAATTGACAGATAGAGTACCTGTGAGGGCTTCCGAAGCATCAGCGGACATGACGGAGGGGAGAGAGACAGAGAGAAACAGAAACTGTGGACTCCTTTCTTTCCTTCTTTCTTTCTCAAACCCTAAAAACCTTTTGATTTGATCTGATTTGAGTTGATATTTCCAAGTTTTCATGGTAAATTTTGGCAATCAACAACACCCTAATTTCAAGCTAATCAATGTGGTCAAGGAAAAGACTTATTCTCTACTGTGGGATTTGATAGATTGATCATGTCCCAAAAATAGAAATGCGACTACCAATCAGAGACATCCTGAAAAGGAAGGACGACAATGAATAAGACAAAAGGAGCTGAGTAGCATATGGCTTGGAATTTTCTTTAAGTTGGCCAAAACATTCTACCACTTAATTAAATGAACACTGTGGCCCGTAAGCATTAAGTGGGCACTAATCATATTTGTTGCTAAATTTTTGAAAAACAACATACTGATAGACAGAGCCAAAAACGCTCACTATAGGGAAAATATATATGATAAAGGAAAGTTTTTTTTTTGTACCAATCCATTTTCCAAAATCCCAACATCTAAAGATCCATATTGGTGGATTGAGGTGTATAACAGATTTGGACCATTAGATTTGCATTCCACTCACGTTGAATAATCAAATCAATTGGAAAACAGTCAAACACACATGAATAAACAATCTAGATATAACAATTTAAGCATTAATGAGCATTTAATTAATGTGATGTGAATACGGAATACCATCTTCATCTTTTGTATCTACATCGAGCTTTAGTTCCTCCAATAAGAACTTGCAGACCTCAGTCTGGCCCTCCCTCACGGCAAAATGGCATCCTTCACATCAGCCAATGTTTGTGCCAAACCCTTTCCATCGTCCAGCTGTGCAGCAAATTCTGTCAAATACACAAAAGAGTTGGTCAATTTGAATCAAGGATGAAATAAAGGCAATTTCAAAAAATAAAAAAAGGAACATTAATTGTATTATGATTTATTCCCCAACATACAACGTAGCAACATTTAAAATGGACAAATAGGCCGAACAACAGTAATAGTCCATGCCTCTGGGGAGGACTCTTTAAATATAATAAAGGTTGAATATGGAAATAATAAAGGCCAAAAAAATTATGTTTTAATTTTGTCCCTTTCTTCCAGAGAATAGCAAGTTGATCCTTGAACAAATTAAAATATTATGTTTCATGTTGACACTAGTAAACATTAGAGTAGATTATTTCCAATGAATGCGTAAATGTATTTGTCAATTCAGCAATGTGCAAAATTTACAGAATATCTAAAAAAGTTGGATCTCAACGGTTGTGTATAAATCGCCTTGACAACTCACAAAGTGTAAAATCAATGTGTAAAAATTGTAATGACTTTAGCGGTGTGGAAGGGTGGTTGTATGTGCCGAGGCTGCAGTGGATGCTAGTAGACTACAAATTGTGGTTGTTGAGCCCACATCGTCGATGTGAGATGAGCTGATGTGCTATATGTGTGTGGTCAATAGTGCTTCCAAGAAAAGGCTTGGGGATAAAAGGAAACCTTGAGGGCTTGGGCCTTTCCTTATTGGCCCGGGTTTGGGTACATGACATAATGGCAGCAGAGGGTAAATCCAGCCAGAAGTGTGCCAATGAGGACGTTGGGTCTTAAGGGGTGGATCCAGTGGACACTGGCAGGTTACGCATTTCCCACATCATGTGAGTGAGGTGAAGCTGATGCGCTATATGCGCCACTACTCCTTCCAAAAAGGGCCCTTTTGGGGATAAAAGAAAAACCGTGATGGCTCTGACCCAAAGCAGACAATATCTTATTGGGCTTAACCAAAATGAGACAAAAATAACACTCATTTTAAACCACCCCAATAGCTCTCTCTAATTAACTTTTTACAACTTTGTAAAATGTCATAACTTTAAATCCAAAAATCAAATTTTATTGAGATTTTTATTTTTAAAACCTACTTGTTGAGATCTATTAAATAATATCTTTTGTGATAGCAAAATTATGTATAATTAAAATTCAAGAGAAATTATTGATAATACATGCAATGACATATTTCAGTTTTTGTATTTCAAGTTTTACGCAGAATTAGCGAAGGAACAGCTGAACATGGTGGAAAGTGTACAATCATGCATAAGCAATGATACTAACGGACTCTTACCAGGTTGTTGGAGGGGGAGAGTCGCTAACTGGGTAAGTGAGGCTATAGTATAACTCATATATGGCTTGCCACCACTAAACAAGTCCAAATCGCCTTAAGCGAAAATGGAACCCATGACCTCTGACAAGTTAAGGGTCACGGCAGCCACTTGACTTGCCCAAGTTGGTTATAAACCCACTTCAAATATGATATTTACAAATAAAGTACACACAATCATTGAAAATGCTCTTATAATATTTATGATTTTAGTCCCTCTTTTTCAGAGAATAGATGTGTCAAGGAATAATGGACACACGTGTTTAAAACAACAAACATGGGACTAAAGACAGCACAATATCACACAATTATTTCATGTCTTGAATAGAAAGGGTAATTTTAGAGGGACACATTACCAGGATTCAAAAAAATGACTCAGCAGATGGAGCATCAGTTTTGGCAGTTTTTTTTTTATAGGAAACAGAAATTTTATTCCAAAAACAAGGAAAGACAATACAGAGATCTCCAAGATTCAGAGGATAAGACATCCTCTGGAAATCAAATTGAAAAGCTAGAATGAGAACAAAACACCCTGCTGACTAAACAAGGAACTATCCCAGGCAACTGTTACAATCTAAACAGAATAAGTATTGTTCTATGCTATCAAAAATATTTGAAGCTTTTGCCCAAAGACCCGCGAGAAACTGAGCATGACACCATAACTCTTTCGATCTACTCCATCTATATTCGAACACTCTTCTATTCCTTTCAAGCCATACTAGCCAAGCTACAACCATCATAAAAAATCTCCACAACACACTAATTTTCTTGCCATGCTGCCTAAATCTCCATTTTATGACAATGAATTCTGCCCATCTAGATGGGACAGCCCCTATTGGCAGTTAAGGTCCATACTTTTATAACTCATGACTAATACACTGATTCCACAGTCACTTTTTATTGAAATATAAAAAGTAATCCTAGAGGCACTAAGAGCATCCACACGGGGTATGGTAAATGGGCAAATTTACCATACCCAGTTCCACAGCGGAGCAAAGTTAATGGCGAAACTTAGCTTGATATGGTAGAGGATGGCCAAACTTGGCATACGCTTAAATTTTACTCATACAGGTGTATTACTCGTATGAATCAAAAGGGTGAGTGTTATCCGTATGACAAAATATATATATATATATGGTAAGGTTGTGCCTTATTCGTATGGGTCATATACCCATACGAGTAACACACCCGTATGACTATTTTTTTTACCATACCTGCTGGCGGCTGTAGCAATTCAAGAAAGTTAGCGTTATATTTCTAAATTTGGGATTAAGTTTTACCAATACGCTGTTGACGCTCCAAGTAGTAGCACTCAAATGTGGACTCAGCTGATCTCACATTATCTTATTCCGCTTTTTTTAGCACAATTGTGTGTCCCTCTAGAGTTACTGAAAGAGTAATTCTAGAGAGACTCCATATTATGACCAAAAAAAGTGAATCACATGCAATCGCAGATCCAGGGGTGGACATAAGGCTGTAGCCCACCCCAAAATTTTCATATTGTTGCTAACCTACTCATGCTATTTCATTCCAGCCCGCCCAAATTCCTCTCGAGTCCTTCCCTTAGCTAGGTCTATGGTCTAGGCATTATCATAAAAGTTTGTCTTTTCCCACTATCTCCCTTCTGTGTTGGCATTCCCATTTTTGTGGAAGATAATTCTTTCACTCTCTTGTTTAAATTAAGACTATAATTTGATTTTTGTCCTTTTATGACAAAATGTATTAATTTCAACACATTTTATTACGAATACAGTAATTTTAAGAAAAATAATAACTTATTTACTAGAGTGAGATTTATAACATAGATTATATTCTAGAAAACAACTTGGACACTTGACTCAGTAGAATCTTAATTTAAGAAAGATCAGGTATATTTAAAAGCACAAAATCTAATACAAGAATACTCATGTATCGAATCATCACTTCGTATATTTAATTTGAGGCATCAAATGTAGGAAGTGTAAAAGTACTCCTAAAATTATAAAAAGAAATGCATAAGATTTTATCCATTTGTAATTTTTTTCATAGTATAATAGCCCACCCCTCCAAAGAAACCTGGATCCGCCCTCGGATTCACATGATATGACATCAATACACATAAAAATGGGTAATCAAATTCAACCACATAAGAAAAAATCAAAAACAGGATTCTGAAAAAGCAAATTAAAAAGAATAGAAGATAAATAAAAGTGATGACTGAGAAGAAAAATTGGTGTAATCAATCAAATATCTTACTCCTGAATAGATCAAGATTTCCGGTGCAAGCAGCATTTAGAAATTGTTGAACTGATTCCCTCACTGAAACCTAAAGAGAAACGTCCATCAAAACTCAATACAGCAAACCTACAACACAAAATTAAATTATATTAAACAATAAACATAATAATAAAAACTGAAAATTTCGTCAAAAAATTTGTTGTGATCATTTATGTAAAAATCGACAGATAGAATACCTGCGAGTGCTTCCGAAGCAACAGCGGACATGATGGGGAGAGAGAGAGAGAGAGAGAGACTGTGGAGTACTCTTTTTCTTTCTTTATTAAATCGAGATGTGTTTGTCGATACGATAGGATTAATTAATGTTATTCGATATTTATTATTAAAAAAAATAAAATAAATAAATTTTATTATGTATTTAACGTAAGGTTGGATAAAATATTTTAATTATATTTTATGTTTGGCGCAATACGAGATTAAATTGTATTCAGAATTAATTATTATTTTGTCTTTTTAAAATTTGATAAATATATACCACTCCTATAGATAGTATTATTTTATTCTATAATTATCGGATAAAAAAATGAATATAAAAATTATTATTTTTAATCTTTTTCTTTATAACTTTTAGATAATCAAATTTTTTAATAAAATTTTTTAACCACCCAAAATCACAGTAACTCACCTAATAAAATTTATTTATTTTTTATTAAATAAAGGTATTTATAAGAAATTTTAATTTATAAAAAAAAGGGTAACATTAGAATTTAAAACTATACTTAATGCCTAATTCATAAATATTGCATGTGATATAGAACTTTTCTCCCGAAAGATTTTTTTATGAAATTTATAAATAGAATAATAGCATTAGTTAAAAAAAATGTGCACAACAATTAAAATTGCACATATTTTTAAAAGAAAAACAAATTGTATTATATAATATCTGGACTTGTAATCCGGAACTTCATCAAATGTAAAGTTTATTAAATCTTTATCCGACTAGTCCTTATCCTGTCCGATCCCGCTTAATTCTTATCCGACTGATTCCTTTGCTATCATATCCCACATAATTCCTATCCGGCTAATTTCGACTCTTATCCTATCCGGCCTTTATCCTATCCTATCTGGCCTTTATCCTATCCGGCGCACCAAACGCACCCTAAAAACCTTTTGAGCGGGGGATATGATAAATGCACCCTAGTTTAATTTTGTCACAAACACACCTCCTAACCACTCTTTAGATTAAGAACTATAATTATGTTAATACTCTCCCGTCATTGGGAGGGTATTTTCATCGATACTCATTTGATATTGAGCATCTCGAACTTCTTCAATAACTTAAGTTATGACCTATTTTTTTAGATATACTCATCCAATTTATGGTGAGTAAATATGTTAATACTCTCCTGCCATTGGGAAAGTATATTCATCAGTACTCACTCGACATTGAACATCTAGAACTTCAGCAATAACTCAAGTTACGGCCCATTTTTTGAAATATACTTGTCCAATTTATGGTGAGTAAATGTGGTAATACTCTCCGGTCACTGGGAAAATATTTTCATTATTATTCGCTCAACATTGAGTATCTGAAACTTAAACAGATCTGTGGGTATGGATTTTTGTTTTTGTTATTTTAGAATAGATCTATACATATATGCATTTTTTCCGTTTGTTTTTTTCTTTCGTTTTAGAATATATGTGTGTGTACGTATATGTGTATATGTGTAAGTATACATGTATGTTTTGAATATATATATATATATATGTAAAGTTTTTAAATTTAGAGAGAGAATTTATCACAGTAAGTTTATTAAAATGAAAAAACAAAGCATGAAAACTTAATTACTAATAAAAGAAGCAAAAGATTGATGGAGCTTCAATTAAAGTAATATGGGAAAATTAGATTGATAGAGATTTATTTGAAGCATTAATGGTGAAATTTGAAGAAGATGTTGAAGAAGAAGAAGTATATACGGATGTATATTTTTGGAGAGAGAAAAAGAAGTGGGTTTGTATTAAGCTCTTAAGTGGCAAAGTGGGTTTGTATTAATGGTTAACATTTGTTTAACAAAAGTGAGATGAGAGAGGTGTATGAATAAATTTTAGTATAATATTAAAAAAAATTAGAGGGCATTTGTGACAAAAAATATGAGTGCATTTGACACCCTCCTTTTGATTTGATGATGATGATTTTTTGATTGGGGTTAAACTGCCCGGGCAATTACCATAACTAGAATGTACCGTAACTTCTATCGAAACTAAAGGGGGAGTGTATTCAATCTAAAAGGGCGGTACCCTCAAATCTATCACAAATACCCTTTTTTAAAATTTAATTAAAAATATATTTTAACACCTCCTTATTTATCATAAAGATTCCCCTCCATTACATGATATTAGGTGAGTACTTAGCAGCACATTATCCTCATGTGACCCGAAACAATGTAAGTGCACTCACCTCTCATTAGACGAGCCTTATTTGAAAAATATTCTAGTAATTAATTGCGTGATGTTAGACGAGTTCCTACAAATAACATATCCCCAAGTGGGTCAAATGTGTGTGACTACACTCACTTCTCACCTTTCATTAGAGGGTTTTAGTGATTAGACATTTACCTTAGCAGGTGTTTGTGATAAATATGGGGGTGTAAATAATATCACCCATTTAAAATGGGTGATTCTATTTTCGATCGTAACAATATTTGGTTTTATTAACATTCCTTATTTGATCTTTGAGTATTAATTAAGGGCACTCGTTATTCAATTCTTAAAAATCGAATATAAATCAAATTATATCTTACTTGGCGCCTAGGCACCGAATAATAAGCTTATACTAGATCATCAAGAACCGAATAACGTCCCCTTACTCGGTGCTTAAGCACTAACAAGTATTATTAGGAGTGAAAATAGAACCACCCTTTAAAATTTGCAGGATTTTTTTGGGGTTTAAAATACATGCGTACGCGTATTTAGTTAGGATTTCAAAAAGTCTATTAAAATCTTAATGTGTTCAATTAGAATTTTGAAATATCCTTCTAAATATTATGGTATTTAAAACTACAATGACTTTAAAATATTTTATTTATTGGTAGATTGCGAAGGATATCAATATCTTGATATAAGTACTGAATCCACTTAAAAATCTAATCTTATTCTCAGCACTCACATCCTTTCTCTCAAAACCCTAAGTACTCCACTCTTTGATTAATACATAAATTTATCTTTTTTATCATATAAAAGTCTTTATTTTCTCTCCTCAATAATCTAGTCATCATGCACATTATGGTTACAATATTTTTTACATCTCAAATATATTAGTCGTGTTTTTCTTGTAAAGATTTGTAAATTTTTTGCTTTAAAAGAAAAGTTTTAGTTTCCTGAAAAAACATCCACAATACAAATCCTTATGAATCCAAATCTTTGGAATCAAAGGCTTTGATATCCCTTTCTGTGTATACACTCATATAACTGAATACTTCATTTGTTCTAATTTAATAATACAATTTTCACTGAAATAAAATCTATTGATTACAAAATTTGGAAATGTGTAATTTAAAACATTCTAAAAAAGAAAAGTAAAACCCTTAATTCAAATCGCCATTTTTGGATGATATTATTGCTCTCAACATTTTCAATTTTAACAAAAATACTTTACAATATATAAAAAGTGCATCTAATTTTATTTTATTTTTTTACAATTTAACTTCAATCAAAGTTATCTTCTTCTAACCTTTTCTATATATTCCTCGTAATTAGATTAGAAAAAACATACACTTCTTTATAGATTTATAGTAATTTCTTTATAGATTCCTAGTAATTTAATTAGAAAAGCTATATACTTTTTTAATTCTTTTGTCAAACTTGAGAATGTGAATGCACATATTATTTATTAGAAAGAGTTTGATAATGATTCAATTTACACTATTCCCTCTTCTTTTGGTTAAATAGGTTCAAGGGTTTATTACGGGTCTTTTTGTTAGATCTTATTATATAAGGAAAAGCATATGTAATTATTAGTTGGTGGCCTCTGGTCCTTTAGGTTAAAAGAAAAAATGAATACTTATAATTTCTATGTTCAATTTGAAATAATTTCTAAAGTAGTAATTAATTTTATTTTAATTTTCGTCTGTTGGTTTTTTTTTTTTTATAATGATTAAGAGAATCTATTAACTTATAAAAATCTACAGAAATACTAAAGAATCCATACATTAAAATGTGTCAGACTTTATATGGACTTAAAATTATCCATAGATTTAGCAAAATCCACTAATTATAAAAAAGTTATACAAAGTCTTTTAAAATTTGAATTTAATACACCCCCCTAACGGTGTGCAAAAGTCAAACTAGATTGAGCAATTCGATTGAACTGGATTGAACTAGCTATCAAGTTTTTTTTTTTGTATTTTTAGTTTACGCAGCTTGTCTAAAAATTAGTGGATTGACTAGATTCGGTTCGATAATCAATTTAGGTTTAAAAGACCCTCACAAAACTAAACCGACTGCCTTATATGTTTTATTATATAAACTAGATTTTTCCACATACGCGATGTGTGTGCAGTATAGATATAAGTGATATAAATGAAATAAATTCAATTAAAAAAGTAAAAAAGTAAAAAGTGGCCTAGTGGTTAATGTGCATTATAACTATTGTAAGTGCAAGGATTTAAGCCCCGCTGCTTATGCTAAGATAATAATTTTTTGTGAGATTAAAAGCATACAAAGGTAAAATCGGCAAATCTGAGGAGAGGGGTTGGCCCAGTGGTAGGCAACCTCCACCCTTGCCTTGAGGTCAAGGGTTCGACTCATGGGGGTGGGAGGGGAGGGTTTTCCTTTATTTGTAGGATTAAGGGAGAGACTTAGACCTCCCTTAATTTTTTTTTTTTTAAAAAAAGGTAAAATCGGCAAATCAAAAATCCAACACGGTTTCAACAACAAACGAATTACCTTATGACTTATCATATAATATACTGTAATAGTATTACGGATGAAGTACCTTTGTAATTGCCCTCTTAATTACGCTAGGTTTCCGTTCCACTAATTTAAGGCTCTTAAATAATGATGAGTGCCCACCATCCCCCGATTTAGCCTAGGGTGGTGCTAAGGGCACTACACTTTTAACTCGGGACATCTACTCTATTAAAAAGGTTTGTTTGTTCACAGAGGCTGCACTTATAAAATGGTGGTGTTAATGAGTAATGAAAAGATATGTGGTGTCCTAAATATTCATACTTATACGCGTGCATTTACACACAGGGGTGAAGGTGCGTGAGGAGAGGGAGGTAAGCACCCCCACTTAGTTTTGATTTTTTTTTTTTACTATATATGGAGTATTTTTGGGGAATATATATATATATATATATAGGGACTTATGTGCAAAAACTTATACTTGAGGGTATGTAAGCATAAGGGGCAAAACTATATATATATAGGGACCTATGTGAGGAACTTAAAATTATACTTTAGTGTATCTAAGTGAAGGGTCTGAGTCCGGGTGCAAAACATGTCTCCACGTAGCTAGCTTTTTCTGAGTTGACATTCGTGTCTATAAGTGCGAGCACACACAAGAATAATTTTAAGGCCCGGGCGATTGAGTCCGTTGAAGGTGGAAGGTGATGGTAGGGGCGGAGGAGGAGGGGGCAGGGTAGAGTGATAGATATTGGTGGGGCAGAGGAGGAGGAGTGGAAGGTGTTGGTCGGGGCGGGGTAGAAGGAGAGGGGTGTTGGTGGAGAAGAACATATTTTTATTTCAATTTTCCAGATGTATGCATTTAAAAACTTAAAAAAAAAGTTATCTCGGAGACCAATTTATTTAAATAATAAAAACCTACAAGAATAAATTTGTTACACCCTTGTAACACGCGAATTTATATACTTGTGTTAGGTAATAACCATACCCAAAGTATTTAGCATTCAAATAAAAAGAAAGAAAACGTAGCCTTAAATTTGAACAAGGAGGATTCACCCTCCTACAAACACACTCCTAAAAATGCATTGAGAAACAGGAAGATATGTATTAAGATAAATACTTAACACATTAAAAAAAAATTACCTTACAAATACATTTTACATTAATCAATTTGAGAGACAGATACATTTGACTTTATAAATTTAGTTTTTGCCAAAACAAAATATTTAAAAATGGAAATATTGTGTTTGACAAATCAAAGTAAATCTACAAAGCGTATAGTAGAATTAATTAAGCTTTTTTATTTATTTATTTATTTGAAAAAAGAAAAATATAGTTAAACCTCTATAAATTAATAGTTTCAAGACATAAAAAAATCTATAATTTGAAGGATATTAAATCAATAAATTAATAAATCAAGTTATTCTTTCTTTCGTTTTTTTTTTTTATATAAATATTGTACATTGTATATAGTTTCTTGCTTTGCTGACTATTCTTTAATCAAGTAAAATTTAAGAATCTATAGGTAGACTTCCCTGTACTCAAAAGTCATAAGTAGATTTTACTATACTCAAAAAGTTATAGCAACACAACTTGTCATATATATAACAATGGTTTCTCATCTCAAATGTGTGAAAAAAATCAACAATGATACATGAAATGCAAAAATCATTATGTATTAGAAAATTATTAATTTATATTGTCTCAAGTTTTTCCTCCTTTTTCCCCCTTTCATTTACTTAGGTAATGTAGAACCTCAATAATTTAATGTCTGATTAATTAATAACATCAATTAAATAATATTTTTTGTTCGTCCCAACTTAAGATAATGTTCTAAATTAATAATTCGTTAAATTTATAAGATTATTGTAAAAACTTCATATAGGTCTTATGTAATATATAAATTAGGGACTTTTGGTTTAAAGAACAAAAGTATGATTCTCTATCTACTTAAGGACACATATTTTTGATCAATTGTTTGAAGGCCAAACATTTAACAAAAGGACAAATTTTAGATAGAAGGACAATTATAAATATTAAAATTAATAAATAATAAAACTAGAAACAAAATCTGAAAATTTCCATAATAGCCTTTACTAGAATTGAATTCTAATAGAAATTTTATTCAAAATTTAAATCACTCAAATTGAAAAACATGAAGTCAAATGATTCAAATAAATTCAAAATTTAAAAACAAATTATAATTTAATTCTAACATAAATTCAGTTCCCTAAAAATATGGAAAATGTTTAGAATATAATTTGAATTCAAATTGAAAAGTTACAAGTCAAACCATTAAAAATTGATTCAAAATTTAAAATCCGACTTAAAGGATATTATCGAAATTATACCCTAAAATTACGTTTTCATAATATTAACATAAATTTATAATTCATTAGACATTTTAATATATAATATTTATTCATACAAAAATAATTTTGTAAATGAATATGTATATGCGTGTGTGAACAATTACATGCAAAAAATAGTAATCTTTTCATGCACACAAATGTTAATAAAATTTAACTCAAATATATGAGGCATATTAAGTTTCAAATACGAGCAAACATATTAAGTTACATAGGCATATTAAGGTGCATATATATATATATATAGGCATATTATATACAAAATATAACCATATTACATATAAAAATTCAATTGAAGGAACAAACATAAAACAAGAAAAGAAGCGAAAGATAGGAAAATTGAACTTACATATATGGGCTAGCAATTTTTAAACTCCATAAAAAGGATATGCAAAGTAACATTACATATATTTCTCAAACATAACCCACATCAAAAATAGTCCCCAACCCACACAATTAATTTAAAAACAAACCAAATAACAAAAACAAAAAAAATAAAGACCTCAAATATACCTTAGACCCGTCCTTAATTGATCTTTTGATTAAACTTCGCAATGAAATCCTCATTCACATCGTGTATAGTTTCCTCGTTGCAACTATAATTTTGGCCCTTGGATGCATTCAACTAATTCTACTCCCTTAAACTTTAAAAACACTATTCTAATAGATAGATTAAAAGAAAAAGTAGGGCACATTTTATGGAACATAGCCTTTAATTTAAAAGGCACATTTTACAAAAACATTTAATATAAAAATGGAGTTTAATCAATTGGTGAGAAATAAGGTAAAAGGAGTTTGAGTAAATTTAAAAAAAATCTCTATATCTAAGATGATAATTTATCCTAATCCATAGGATGATAATAGTTATCTCAATTCATTATCTCTAGTGTTTTGTTGGTAAAATGGAAGGGTCTAGTGTTCTTTTGATCTAAAAAAAATATGTAAGAAGGGTAACATAGATAAAGCGTACAAAACTAATAATATTAACATAATTAAAAATATTAAAAAATAACTAGGACTTTTAACAAAACATGATCTTTTTTTTAAAACGTCTGTCCTTAAAACAATGTGCTAAAAATGTGTGTCCTTGAGTAAATCCATTTAAAAAATATTGTACCTTAGACTAATTTTCTATAAAAATATTGTAAGAGATGGAAGGAAGCGTTAAATGTAGGTAAGAAAAGAAATTAACGAGGTAGTAAAAGTTACCTGCTTAATATATATAATAAATAGAAGAGAAGAGAAGACATCCGCACATGTAACAATGCAGCTTTACCCACCTCAGTACATATTTCAATAATCTACTTATTCTTCATAATTATCCTTGAATATTGGACGTACCCCCCACTTTTTCACCACCACTCTATCTGGGCTTAATGATCTTATACCTACCTCAAGTTCACCTTGCTTGCACCTATGGCAGTTCCTGCTTGCTTCATAGTGAATGAGGTCTTTGTAATTTCCGCAGCCCATAATCGTATGCTCCAGGCAAGTAATGTTGCTTGTATTCATGAGGACAGTTGATGTTCTAGGTATTGGGTGTGAGTGGCCATCACAAGGCATCGTGAACATTAACTCCACTTCAACCGTGTTCCTGCTGTCATATTGCAGGTCCATAAGGCTTGAATATAGATCAAGCTGCATTTCGTCATATGCAGACAAGTTACATGATTTGACTTTTATCACTTCCAAAATGACAAAATAGTTATAGCACATTGGAGTAACGACTATTCCTGTAGAAGTGCGAGGCAGCTTCAACAAAACTGCATCCCCCGTAAAAGTGTGATTGCAGAACCACTCTAGAATAACTCTTCCCGGAAGTATGATGTTTTCAGTGACTGGGTAATGGTCTGCCTGTGGCTTCTATGCACCTACAAGATAATATAGTGAAGCTGCACAATCAATAAAAACACTATATATATATTACATATATACTCACACCAAAAATATATAAGTATGTTTATATAGAAGTTAATAGAGAACCTCAAGCATTTGCTGAAATAGTGTGCTAGCTACAATCTCACTCTCTCCATAATCGAGCAATTTCATGCAATCCTGGAACCAACTATACTCAATTTTGCACATGGCAAATCGATCCGCAGAGACTCTCAATGACGCACAGTCATTTGCAAACAATCTATGTAATCTCGACGGAAGCTCCGGCAGTTCTCGAAGCATTTTGCAATGACTCAACTCAAGGTGTGCAAGTTTAGAAAGTTGATTCAGGCTTGGTAGATTTTCAAAATTGTTTCCTCCAAGACACAACTTTTCCAAAGAGAACAATGACCCAAGATAACCGGGGATCGCTCCCTCCAAATTGCAATTAGTGAGATTTAGCGATGTTAACGAAGTTAAACCCCAAATTGGAGCCAACACCAAACTCCTTGTGGTTTTTTGACGTTTTCTCAGTTGAAACAAAGACTGGAAAATTGAAGTTGGTGATTGAGATGAACTCTTGCATAAGGATAATTTCTTGAGATTTTTCAAATATCCAATGGAGGGTGGTAGCTCTGTTATAGCAGTTCCGTCTAAAAGAAGCTCCTCTAGACTTTCTAAATTCCCCATCTCCTCTGGTATTTTTTTCACTTTTGAGCAGTCCAAGAGAATGAGTGATTTTAGATGTTTCAGCGTACAAAGGGTACTCGGAAGAATCATAAGATTTTTGCAACGACGTAAATCTATCAAAACAAGGTTGGGCATGTGAACAATTGACGAGGGTAGCTCTTTTATAGCGGTTTCTCCCAAATGTAGCTGCAATAATTTGTCCATATTTTCACAGATATCCAGGAACTTTTGAAGTTTGACGCAGCCAGAAAGATTGAGAACCTCAAGAGATTTCCAGGAAATAGCGTCTGGAAGGCTTCTAAGTTTCTCACACCCAGCCAAATTTAAGCAAACAAGCTTTTTGAAAAGTCCAATAGACAAGTCAACCTTTACCAAACTCGTACACCCTTGAAGAATCAGTTCCTCAAGATTATAGGCCTCTCCCAAGTGTGAAATCCCAACTAGGTTTCGCGAATCACTAAGGTTGACGTATTTAAGATTTTTCAGCTTCTTCTTCTGTTATATATATATACATATATGAACAGCTAAAAAATTAGTTGGGAGTAAAACAATTAACAATATGTTTTCTATAAGTTTATTCAGTCAAGGTAAATAGCCGAATTAACTAAACCAAGTAAATTGGATTTGTTTTTCTATTTTAACATGTATTAACTATATCAGCATATTCATTTTTTGTTTTTAATACTTCGTATGTTAAGGTAACTTTCAAAAATTTAATTAAGAGCTTGGCTCTATCTTTCAAAAAATCATAAATTAAGAGAGTATGTACCAAATCTCATAATAGATTATATTCTACCCTTACTGTTTTCTTCTATGAGCCACAATGTTTCTAATGTCGAAAAAATTGTACGTTACCCAAATTGTAAAATCGGGTAAAGTACATTATATTTTTTGGTAATTTACCCTATATTTTTCATTTCCAATTTTCACCTTATTATCTGTTGTTCTTTTCCCCAAAACATGAAAGTAGATTAGAATTTACTTAAGTCTTAACCACAAAACATGATACTTTGTTACCCAGCCTTCAGAACTACTTAATAGTTTTTTTTTTGTTTTTTTTTTTTTTTTTTTTGTTTTTTTTTAAATCTCCTTACATTTTAATCATACACGTCTGTGATGAGCACAAGAAACTTTATTGTATGACATAATTGATGTACCAAATTTTACTATAGTTAAATAAATAAATTTAATCCTTAACCATATATTGATTAGGTTAAAGTTATTGTGTATATCTTTAAAAAAGTGTTGAAATCAAAATGAATACGTACTTAATTTGAGACGGAGAGAGGGAGGGAATATATATATAGAATTGAAAATTTTACCGTTCTTCCCTCCCAAAGTTGTTTAAGCCTACTGTAACGTAGTTGAAGTCCAACAAGAACATCTGCTTCAAACATTGCTGGCAGAGAATTTGAAGGATATTTGTCCCAATCAATCCACCGAAGTTCATCCGGAAGATAATCAGGACCTTTAGGAATGCGAGCATTATGAATTTCCAGTAATCTTAGTTTGGTCATCTTTCTAAAGGCTTTAGTCCCCATTTCAATTGTGTATTCTCGTTCGTGGGGACGCAACAATATGCCTTCAATGTTCTCTGTACCCTAACAACCACAAATAAAAAAAAATCCAGTATATATATAATTAGTAACCGAAGAAACATATACACGTACATATAATTATTAGTACATTAATTTATTATTATATTTCCTTCTTGCTAATTGCAATTCAAATGGAGGGTCGAATCTTTAGTTTAAAGAACTTCTCACCGTGCTTCTTGTTAATACATGTTCAACGTCGCTGTATCCCACAACCTGCTATACTTCCCAGGCTCTCGAGGAAAATTCTTACTAACAATATGTCGACCCATTTCTCGTATCAATTGATGCATACGAACCAAACCATATAAACAATGTATCAATGATTTATGAACAAGAATAGGTATGGAATGATTTGGGTAAAAATCAAAACTGTCAAGTATTCTTGTTACACGTTCTTTGTCCCATCCTTCGAAGAAACATGCAATATCTAGGAAGGTATTTTGCAAGCTTTCTTCTAAACCATCAAAACCTATTTTTAGTTTTTTAAGAATATTGCCATCTGGGCCTACTTTCCTTAGTTTTTTCAATAAAGCTTTCCAAAACTCCAAATTTTCGCCGTATAATGCGGAACCCAAGACTTCAAGAGCTAAAGGAAGGCAACCAGAATACTTTATAACTTCAACTGAGAGCTTCTCAAAATCTTCTGCAGGACACATATCATTAAAGGCCTTCCAACGGAATAGCTTAGTAGCTTCACCATAATCTAATAAACTCGCATCATGTATTTGGACTTCATTATGCTCAATAAGCAGTTTTCTATCCTTAGTAGTTATTATAATTCTACTCCCTGGATGAAACCACTCATGACTTCCAGCTAAAGCTTCTAATTGCTCTGAACTATCAACATCGTCAAGAACAAGGAGAACCATTCTAGACCGCAACCTTGTCTTCATTAATGCAATTCCATCCATATCATTTGCTATCTGCAAATCCTTCTCCCCTAGGGTTCCGGAAAGAAGGCGCTGCTGTAAACCTCTGAGACCATCCTTCTTTGACGCTTCTCCAACTTCATCAAGAAAACAGGCAACTTCAAACCGATCTTTAATTTGACCATAAATGGCCCTTGCTAAAGTTGACTTGCCTATTCCACTCAATCCCCATATGCCCACAGTGCGAACAACATTGGACTCTTCACCCAACAACAATGTCACCTCCTCTATACGGGACTTCATTCCAACTAGACCCTCATCTTCAACTTTAATTTTAGATGGGAGTTTACTCCAAATCTTTTGGACAATTCGGTCGATAAATTTCGATTCATGCCTGTAGATTATAAAGGATGTGAATAAGAAAATATAGTAAAGAAACATAGAATGATTATATATGACATGGTTTGTTTGTTTTTAATTTTTATCTTTTGTTCTTTGGTTCAAAATTTATTGTGAATATATAGTCACAACATGGCTTAATGTATCAGTAAATAGATCAAGAATAAGAACACAATACATCAAGTTTCTGAATAGTGAAGCTACTTCTAAATAATAGTGTAATCAAAATGAGAAGAGGCTTTCCTCGTCTGTAAGAGTTTATTCACATGCAGAAAGAAGATTGTTTATTTTGATAACATAATTTCTAGTGAGGAGCTGGGCCAACTCTCATAAAATTTGTGCTACATAAATAGTGTCCTTGATCTGTTTTTTATGGCTGCATTTGACACCCCTAAATTTGTGATTGCACGAATAAATCGAGATGATCTTCATGTACTTTTTCCAGGGAGAATCTGAGGATGTTAACAATCATGATCGGGTATGTAAAGTGTTCAGATCTGATATTTTTACCCACCACACTGATTTAAAACCTCATAGTTCTGAATGGACCACCATTTAAGACTTAAGTGCAATCAAAGGGCACCTTAAATAAAAAATAATAGAATATATATATATAATTGAAGTTAATTATGAAGTATGAGCATATAGGAGTAGGATTAGTTTACCCATCCGCCGTTTTGTTCAATTCCAATCCAGACAAGTTTGCTGCGTCTTCAAGATTTTTTCTCCAGATTTCGACCTTGTCCGAGTCGTGTTTGCGAAACATTTCTCCAAAATGCCCTTTCTGCTCCCGTACATCCGAAGGCTTGACGTCGTAGAAGACTGGGATAACTGTTTGTCCCTTTGGTGATTTACTACTACATTCCATAATCTTCACAAGCTCAACTAAACACCACCATGAAGAAGCATAGTTTTTGGAGAAAACGACGACAGCAAAGCTCGATTCCTCGATGCCTTTGAGGAGGGCTGGTGGGATTGATTCCCCTGTTTCAAGCCTCTCGTCGTCCTTGAATGTGTAGATGCCACTCCTTTTAAGAGCAGAGTAGAGATGATCAACGAAAGTCTTCCTAGTATCTTCCCCTCGAAAGCTTAAGAATACATCGTACTTCCACCTATGAATATGATGATCTTCTGCCGAAGAGGAAGAAGAAGAAGAAGCAGCATCTTCTACTTCCGAAACCTCTTCAATGGTTACCATACTTTAACTTAATTTTAAAGCTAAGCTTCAGTAAGTGAGAAAAAGATATTTAGATTGATGGGAACAGAACACCCTCAGTCTCAACTCAAAATGAAGAACAACAAACTGATGGCACTTGGTTTTAACTCGTGTAAATTATTCATCACCTGGATTATAAATTCAAAGACATACATAAGAACTTTTTGTTTTGTGAAGAAAACGAAAACAAATTTCAGTCCTACAACACACATACATAAAAAAAAGGGGCTCATAGAAATAAGGAACCAAAATCAATCCAAAATTCCAAATTGATCATTCAATAGAATTTGAACATTATATTAATAAAAAAATGGAAAGGAATAAGAAGAACAAACCAAATCAATCCAGTTCTTACCCCTGTGTGTGAGTGTAAGAACAAACTATTCCTAGTTATTAAAGAGAGAAAAAGAAAGATAAGACACCAAATTGAGCCATCGGGGGCAAATCCCCGATTAGAATCTAGTCCTGGAAACGTTAAAATTGTAGGTATTTATTTAGGCAGGATCAGTACAGTACATCAATTCAGCTCTTTATATTATTAGAAAAATCGAAAGGAATTGAATAGGAATAACAAACCAAATCAATCTAGAATTCCAAATCAAATTCTCACTTTAACCCCTTCTGTGTGTAAGAACAAACTATTTGTAGTTTTTAAAGAGAGAAAAAGAAAGATAAGACACCAAATTGAGCCATTTGGGGGAAAATCCCTGATTAGAATCTAGTGCTGGAAACATTTAAATCGTAGGTATTTATTTAGGCAGGATTAGTATTCTGCTCATTATTTAGGCAAAGCTCGATTCCTCAATGGCTTTGGGGAGGGCGGGTGAGATTGATTCCTCTGTTTCGAGCCTCTCGTCGTCCTTGAATGTGTAGATGCGACTCCTTACAAGAGTAGAGTAGAGATGATCAACGAAACTCTTCCTAGCGTCTTCCCCTTGAAAGCTTAAGAATACGTTGTACTTCCACCTATGATGATATCCTGCCGAAGAAGATGAAGAAGAAGCAGCAGCTTCTACTTCCGAAACCTCTTCAATTGTTACCATACTTTTGCTTAATTCTAAAGCTAAGCTTCAGTGAGTGAATGAGTTAGAAAAGAAGGATATGTGGATTGATGGGAACAGATCGAACTCCCTAAGTCTCAACTCAAAATGAAGAACGACACTACTACTCTTATTCTTGCTCTTAATCTCTCGCTAGAAAATACTACAATGTACAACTGCTAGTACTCCTCCCTTTATAGTACCACCAGGGGTAACCGATGGCACTTGGTTTTATTTCGTGTAAATTATTCATCACCTGGATCATAAATTCAAAAACATACATAAGAATTTTTTGTTTTGTGAAGAAAGGAAAAAAAATTCAGTCCTACAACACACATACATAAGAATTGCATATTACAATTGCATAGCCAGGAACAAAATAAAGCAATTGCATAGAAGATAACAAATATTAAAGGAACTAAAGCTAGAATTTGAACTTTATATTAATAGAAAAATAGAAAGGAATAAGAAGAACAAACCAAATCAATCCAGAATTCCAAATCAAATTCTCACTCTAACCCCCATGTGAGTGTGTAAGAACAAACTATTCCTAGTTTTTAAAGAGAGAAAAGGAAAGATAAGACACCAAATTGAGCCATTGGGGGGCATATTTTGGTGTGCTGAATTAGTTAATACACCAAGACTGAAGAAGAGGGAAAGGGAGCGTTGTGGTCAATTTCCTTATCATTTTTTTATTTTTTTTTTAAATTATAAAGTTTCCCTTTCGGTGGAAACAAGCAATAAATACCATTCCCCCAAACAACACTTACACTAAGAACAAGAAGAGAAAGAACCACGGAAATAATAGCCTAGAAATTCAATTTTTTAATATATTAACTTTATTTTTTACTATTAATTTGTTTTATAAAACTTGGTATATATTTGTATATATATATGAATTTTATCAAAAGTATTCAAATCATTATTTTGAATTTAACTAGGGTACGTCTGTCCCATTTGGCAGAGCACAACCAACAAAAATTACTAAATATATTTTAAAGTGTTATCAAGAAACTTATCGAAAGTTTTTGCCATCTGACTATTAAAAGTTTATTAGTCTTTTTTAACTATCAGTGTGAATTATACGTAAACCAACTTAATTGAGCTCGGAGTGGTCAAATCAATCCTGCACTATAAGAATTTGAATCCTGCTGAAAGTACTAACTAAGTGTCGCTGTCTGACACAAGTATGACGCTGACACGTCCACTTCTTAGCAGTGTCCATGTTTCCCAGATAATGGTTTAAGTGAATTGGATAGCTCAAACCATGTACGGACATGTCAACTTCTTAAGAGTCTCTATGTTTCCTAGTTAATGGTGTAAATGAATTGGATAGCTCCAAACCATGTACATGTAACAATGTCTTTCTTACTTGTTGTAACAGAGTTTTTTGATGATGGACAATTTATTTTTTTAAAATCTACAATGAAATTGTGCAATAGATTATTTATTTTTTTTTAAAAAAAATCATAAAATCAATTAATAGTAGTCATGATTCATATTTTTCAATAATATTATTTCTATTAAAAAAATCATAAAATAAAAGTTAAAAATAATTAAAAACTTGAAAAAAGAAAAATACATAAATAAAATGATGATATGGTATTAAAATATTGTCTAAGAGACCCTCCAAAAATAGAGGGTTTTACGTTCACAATATCCATTCCCATTTTTGCTAAATAAGCTTAATAGTCATTATTGCGGATAGCATTGAAGAACATCTTTTTGGCTTATTCTATATATAAGTATAAAATCAAATCCTGTCATGAACACACACCTCAAAAATAAAAAGAATATATATATAACAAAAAGAAGGGATTCCCATTTAGAGGAGTAACTAGATGGATTTTATTTTTTTCATGAAAATTTGTAGAGATGATCTGTATGATGAATAGTACACTCATATTTACCAAATTTCATTAAAAATATTCATAATAAAATTTTAACCTAGAAGTGGGTGACATGATTATCACTACATAGATCATTCTACAAATTTAGTGGAGATGATCTATAGGTTGAATTTGTAGAGATGAACTACAGGTTGAATTATTTTTAAGAAATTTAGTTGAGGTGTTCTACTCACTTCATCTATTTTTTACCCAAAATAGAAATCCCTTCTTTTTGTTAAAGTGGCGAATCCTTCTTTATAATCTAGCTCTATATATATGTAACATATGCAATGAAATAGCCGGTGAACAAAATTCCCACCTTGAACTAATCATCCGAACCTTTGAAGCTTCCCTCCCCTGCTGTATAGAAACAAACAAACAATCCATAAGAAATTGGATCTGAATCAAGGATCTGAATCCATCCATGATTTTAAACACTAAACAAAACGTTATTTATAAATAAATAAATAAAAGACTGCATACATACATACATACATACATACATACATACATACATAGAATGAGATGATGATCCGTGAGCTTAATGAAGACTGATTGAAGAAGAGATAAATTAAAGCAATGATGGAAATTAAGCAAGCTACTTTGTGTGCTGATTAATTGAGTAAGTCAAATATTGAAGACTGAAAGAAGAGGGTAACGGAATACACTAATATATATTCAATTATATAAACTTTCCCTTTCGCTGGAACAAATAAAATAAAATGGAATGCACGCAGAAACAACCTACGACAGCAAGAGGGAAATAAGAAAAGGTTGTTTTTAATCCACTTGGCTCTTTTTTATTACAATTTGCATCTAATTTTTATCAATTAAGTCTAATTCAACTGCTTAATTGATGAATCTTTTTTTTTATAAAACTTTGCGAAAATGATTTATATACCGATTATATTACATATGTAGTTTTTTATCAAAAATTTGATTTAGAAGTGGGTGAGATAATTATCTAAAATTTCAATAAACAAAAATAACATATTTATTGAATTTTTATTACATCAATTCCGATGTGAATTTCTTAATCAATTTTTGTAGAGATGATATTCTGGTTATAGAGATCCTCTCCACCAGTTTCATGAAAAAAAATTCATTCTTTAAACTCTCAATTTAGACCCATCTATATTATAAGGAAGCCTTTTGAGGGATATATATATATATAAAACAAATGTAATGAAGTTGACAGCCAACCAAATTCCCAACTTCAAATAATTGTTTGAAGCAAGTGCAACCTCTTTGAAGCTTTCCTCCCCTGTATACAAACAAACAGACCATGAGAAATTTGGGAATCTATCAAAATTGGTACAACTTTGACAATTCTTCGGATTTGAATCCATCCATCATTTTAAACCCTAAACAAATAAATAATTAGATAACTAAAATACTGCATACATACAATGAAATTCAGAGAGAAAAGGGGGGTAAAATCATGTTTACTGCGGAAAAATAATGTCCTATTATTTACAATGCTGACAATTCAAGGGCAGTTTTATTTGTTCTGTATTTTTTTTTATTTGTTTTAAGAAAAAAAAAAATTAGTGTTATTGTTGGGTTACATTGTCCATATTACATCCTTTTAGTTTGTTTGTATTATGAATATATTATATACCATAGGTGTCTGTCTACATTGGATTTTCAACTGTTATACTAAGTTTGAGCAGCCCTATAATTTAGAAGTAATTAAATGCCGATGTTGATAATGTTATTGATATGTTGAGAGCACAGTGTTTTAATTTCGATGGATTCATTATGCTATCAGTCTTCTTTGTGAAACAAATGGTTGGTTGCTTGGGTTATAGATAATTAAGAAATCTATAGGACTGTTTCTTCTGAAAATGTACCAAAGAGAAAATTATACACAAAGCTTGTGATGGTAAACACGTATATATGTAAGGGTGTGTAAGGAACATGTATATACAATTATTGCCAATAGACCATAAGAATATACCCCCTCCATCAAATTAGGAGATCTACTTCTCTTTTGGGATGTCTCAAATCAGGAGGCTGATCATTTCCTTTTTGTCACCAGTAATATTTCAATTTATTATGCTTAATGCTGAATTAGTTTCCATCTTTGTAGCAGTTTTGAATCCTTGGCAATAAAACATGTGCATTCTACATTAAAAATTTTGTCTAGTTTTGTCTACATTGAAAATGCCATAATTTAAAATAAAAACTTACTGAGTCGTTGTGACACATGTTTATAGAGAAGGAAATCAAGCTGCCAACAAACTGTCTAAAATTGGCTTAAGATAGAATGTTCTGCAATGGTGGCTACAGGCTACCTATCCTCCACAAATTGACACCTTTCTTGCCCATGACTATGCAAAACTTCCTAACTACAGATTCAAATAACTGGAGCTGCTTTTATGGCTTCTGTGGTTACCTTTTTATCAGTGATACTATCTGTTCTGTGGAGTTTTGATTCTACTCTTTTCTTTCAGACGTTGTGTCAAGCAAAGGGAAGCAGTTCTTCCACAGCAACAGAACATCCCACGGTTTTTATGAGATCACTAATGCCAACAATCACTGCAAAAACCATCACAAGTACACCTTCTCTCAGTTCTTTAAACAAATCCTCACTGGAGCTTTTTGTCAAACAGTTAGTGGGTGTCTAGCTGGTAAGAAAAGAATCTGCTACACCACCATCATTTCTTTCTCCCCACTGAGATCCTCTCCGAGCAGCTCTATTTTCTTTATTATAGCCTCGTTAACTTAAAGAAAGAAGCTTACCATCACTTATCTCACCTTATCTGTTGCTGACCCGTTTAAGCCTTTTCCTGTGGGGATTTTCTTCAAACACTTGGTGTCCATTGTTTTACATACTTCTTTTTTTGTAATATCTTTAGCCGTAGTTGCCAACATTCCTTTAGTTGGCTCTACTTTAAAGTCTAGTAATTGGAATTTGTTCACTTTGCCACCTGTTTAGGCATCTTATTTTTTTGGCCAACAAATTTTCCTATTTTGGTAAATTGCTTGGTGTACTTTTCGATTTCCCCATAAATCCTAGCAATTTCTTTCCTTTTTGGTTGTGGTTTTTAGTCATTGGGGAAGGCCTTGTTGTTTCCCCTTTTTTGTATATTTTTTGTTATTTATGACACTAGCCCTCTTTACAGGGGTAGTGATTTTTCTAAAATAAAAAGTATGTAGATCTGCTTAATGCGCGGGCCATTTGAAAAAAAACGTAGTACATTATAATTAGTATATATATATATATAATACAGTTAAATATTATTATAAAATACACTAATTTGTTAAAATAATTTTTATTATTATAATCATATAATTGTGATCTAAATATGTGTACAACTATCTAACACACATATGAATATATATGCAATCTAAAATACCAATTACATCATAATCACAAATTATATTATTATACACAACTCATTCTCTTAAATCAACATATAAAAGTAAAATGTAAAAGTTAATTTGGGAGAATATATAAATCTATCTTCTTGATGTATTTCAGGACATACTAATGGATTTATTTGAAATTAAATTTGAAATATAGATTGCAAGCAAAAAATGGAGAAGGTATTTTTTTCATGTTTTTTGTGATCCATGGTTAAAACAATTGGGTTACAAATAAAATCGCTTAAACTAAAAGAATATTAATTGGCAATAGCATCAAGAGTGAAAATTTGAAAGTCCTAACTTAAAAGTGAAATGTATTAAGTGATAATATAGCTCAACTCAATATTGAAAACAAATTCATTTAAGAAAATATTGCAAAGGAAACAAAGGATTGAGAACTATCTGTTCTTGGTAATCAAATTCTTCAAAAACCTGGTTATAACAAAATATAAATTGAATAAGAGATTAAGAAATTTTTAAAACAAAAGTGAAAAATAACTGATAATGTATATTACATGTGGATAACATTATCTTTTTAACAATATTTATGTCTTTGACTATTTAAATCAGTACATGTCTTCTTCTTCAATCATAGTAATGATATTCGACCAATAGGCAATATAAAATAGATTGTAAAAGCTTGTACTGCATTAATGCTTTGGCTCATTACCGTTCCAAGCGTTGGCTGAGAATAACTTGAAGGACTTGCAATGCTTAGTAACATTTTTTTCGATCTTTTGGAAAAGAATGAGAAGATGCCAAATATTGGGTTGGTGGAACACAAAATGCCAATCAAATGGTTCATGAAAGACATAAGATAATTACATGATAGAAAGAGAGGCAGGTCAGATCGCATCGAAAATGGAAATGAGAGAAATTGAAATAAGACGTGGCAAAATTGAGTATTATATATAGTATGAAAAAATGCCTAAGAATGTTGATGGAGTAATGAATGATTTTGCAATTATAACTATAATAAATTCATGGAAGAAGAAGAATAACAAAAACGTATGTTGAAAAGATAAAGATGTGTAAAAACAAATTGTCAAGAAATAAATATGAAAGATATCATAACAAAGAAAATAGAGCTATTAAGCAATATGATTAATTATAATAAATATATGGGAGTTATAAATTTATTTATTGAAATTATCGGGGAGCTATAAAGTGATATTATAAATGCCTAATAAGTGGTGGGGTTTTTTTTTATTTCTTTTTTTTTTTTCCAATTTGAGAGAGAGAATATCAAAGGCTTATATACACACATATATGTGATGTCTTTATACAATATGTTAGATAATTTTGTTTAATATTAGATAATGGATTTGCTAAATAAATAACATTATGGATTAGATAATATTAGGTATTATAACTAATATTATATTATATTATAATAATATTTTAATATTAGATATTAGATTTTCCAAGGGAAAAGCTGTTAAACATTATTTTGTTTTAATATATATCAAATAAAAGATGAGAAATGATTAGTTATTAGGTACGTTGTTTTTCAGAATGAGAAAGAGATTGTAAGCGTATAAGGGCTTTTTATTAGCTTGAAAAAGATTAAAGAGGGGAGGGAAAGAAAATTATTAGCACATTTATAAAGACATTTGTTCTAAAGTAAATGAAATAAAATATTTTTTCCAGAGTGAACGGGATAAAAGAGGGGAGAGAGAAAATTATTTGCTTTTAGAGTGAAAGAAATAAAAGAGGAGAGAAATAAATTATTGGTGTATTTAATAAGTGACACGTGGCAGCACCATATTGGAGTATAGCGTTTAATTATCTATATATATATATATATATGATACACACACTATTTATTGTAATTATGTAGATATTAAATAAAGAAAATTATGAATATTATATATTTCTAATTAGGTATATCTTCTTTTCAAAAAAATTAACTATTAGGTAGATCTTAAAAAATAAATGTATAAAATCAGTTTTAAATTTACAACTTAAAATTATGGAACAACATTTTAAAATAAATAAAATTATAAATGTTTTAAAGAAATAAAATATATGTTCTAAATTACAAATAAATATTCTAAAGCAATTAATGAGGAGCAACTAATATATAACGAGTAAAGTGAAATTTTAAATATAAATAAATTGGGTGAGCCATAATTAGGTTGTCATTTAAATGCAATTAATGGGAGATAAAAACAATTCTATTGATAATAAATTGTTGCCACGTGTCACCACTACAAATAAAGAGAGCATTTTACTATATATAATAATAGAAATTAAAAAAATCAAAATTTAATAAAAACATTTATACTAAAAATTTAATCATCAAGATGAATTAAACAAGAACCATTATAACTATAAAATTATTAAAAAAAAAATTCAAGAAAAATTATTGAATAACATTTAAGAACGTACTTTATGTATTCGTTATTGGTCATTCCAGTCTGTGATTTTTAGGAGTGTTCACGGTATGATAGTCTAATTTTTGAACTATTTTCAAATCATACAAACAGTCATGGTTGGATTATTTATACGTCTGGCCTTGAGTTAAATTTGTTAAAATATTATTTTGTTGAGATCAAAATAACATTATAAAATATGAATAAAAGATTCTTTAAAAAATTAAAAATAAGTCGGTGTAATCCGGTCTACTTTTAGATTTCCAGCATAAAAATACATTGAACCAACATTTTGATTGTTCAAAACGTGATACTAGAATATATTAAACTATATAGTCTTTTTTAACAAAACATATGAATTATAAATAAATTAACTTAATTGCACTCGAAGTGGGCGAATTGTTACGTCATCGGAAGAATTTAAATTCTGCTAAAAATAATTGTTACGTCAGTATTCCAAGTTTTTTTGGTTACAGAGGAAAGGAAAAAAAGCAAAAAGACCAACAAAAAGAAAAACACAGAGAGAATTAGAACCCACGAGGGAACATAATCCCTTGAATATCTGCTGCCATCTCATCAACAACTTCAACAGGAGGCACTAATATTCTGACATTCTGTTCTCCTTGGCGACCTCCCAGCTGAGCGAGTTTATCGGCCACTCTATTGGCCTCTCGGAGAATATGCTTCAGTCTAGATCCTGTCTCTCTTATAAGGTGCTTGCAATCTTGAATTAGAGATCGTTCCGGATGATAAGATTAACTTGAGTGTAGGCTTTGGGTGTTGTGTCAGAAATTCGAGTGATTGTTTGCTCCTAGCTAAAGCTATCCACAAGGTTGGTGAATCCTCAGTTCTTTATGCCGAATTTTGTGCCATTGCGGAAGTGATTGGGTGCAGCGTAGCCGGGGGAATTATCAAAGTTGTTTGGGAAAGTGATTGCAAGGGAGCCATTGATCTACTCGACTCCAAGGAGACCTATTTTAATGAGGTTGGCTATTTTCTCACTGATATAAATATTGTTTCTAATGAGCTAGATCTAGTTTTTAATTTTGTGCCTTGAGATTGTAGTCGGGTAGCCCATGGATTAGCTCGTTGTACTTTTGTCTCGTTAATTTACTTCGAAAAGTTGGGATTTTTTATTCTTAGATTGATTACTGAAACTTGTTACCTAGGATTAATGTATTCTATCGTGTTCGTAGTGATTATAAAAATAATAATAATAATAATAATAATAATAACAACAACAACAACAACAACAACAACAACAACAACAAGAAGAAGAAGAAGAAAAAAAGGGTTAGAATGCTATATTGAATTTAGAATTAGGTTCCCTAATTTATTTTATTCATGATTTGTATGTGGTGAATTAAATTATGTAAAATCTCATTATACTATGTCGGCTGTAAATTATTTTTTATTTTATTTTTTTTAATGAAGACAATGCTGGTTAAAATCATGTTCCCAAACCTCAAAATTTTTTTAAAACTTTTAAATCTTCCAAACTCATTTCCGAATCAAAATTTTCGGTTTGGTTTTATTTGGTTTTGAATTTTATTTTTGTAAATATAGATAAATTGTACAACAATAATTAGATTTTTTGATGTGAATCGCGACCGTATTTCTATCCGATATGACGAATCCATGACCCTTGACGTTAAATACGTAAGAACCTTGGAATCACGCCCAAAACACACTCTTAGCAGGCCCATCACTCTAAATACTAATTATGCATAATTCTTGGGCTTTAAATGTTGCAAATAAATAAAACAATAATAAAATGCCCTAATTATTCTACGTCTTATTGGCCAAGCATTATTTTTCATTCTCGTTCTCCATCTCCTTGAATACTTCTCCAAGCTCCAGTTTTATTTATCAACTCTTGGACCACGATCATGAGTGATTCCTTGATATTCTTGGCTCTAGCTCGGGTGATTGGACCACTTGGAACCTGGATGGGATCTGCATAGTCTTCACTCCATGATCTAGCTCTTGTGCTATCCTCAGGCTCATCATTTTTTGGATAAAAAAATATATTAACTCTTACATATATAATACTAGGTATTGGCCGTGCCAGACGGCACATGAAACAAAAAAATAATTAACACATTTATTAAATATTTTTATCATTTACTAATAATAGATTAAATCATAGTTAAATTTTTGTATGTGCCGATCTATAATAAGGTTAAATATACCAAGTATATATAATAATTACTAATATTTGGTTATTTTGTAATGTGATCTTTCATATACGTGTTTTTTATAAAAAAATATATAATTTTACCAAAAAGATATTGAGAAACAAAAATATTAGTATCGAATGCAAAAAGACACAGTGGATCTTATTTTTTAGATCTTGATGAGTAGGTTTTAAATTTATAAATTTTATTAAATTCTGAATTTTAGATTTAAAGTTATGGTATTTTAAGTTTTTTAAAAGTTAATGAGAAATAAAGTAAAGGAGAGTATTTTGTGTGTATGAAATATATGTGAGTATGATTTGATGTTTTTATGTAAGTAAAAAACATATCTAAGGGCCAAAAAACTCCAAAAGTGTTAACACAAATTATGGACCACTGATTTAGTGGAAAATTATTAGAAGAAAATGTTGACTCGATTCGTAACTCAAAGAGTTGGGTTCCCACTAGAGCTAGTAAATTTTAGGAACATAAAATTTAGAAAGTAAAGTAATATTATTTACGAATTATATATGCAATGATTTGGTTTGAATAAAATAATAGTTTAAATTCAATATTAAGGATCCATGCCAGCAGGGCTGATACTTCTTAATGCCAAATGTTTAATCAATAAAAATATAGTTGTTAACCTCTTAATTATTAAAAAAAATTTGCACCTCTGGACTAAGTTTAGTTCTAAAATGCTTTCCCTTTAAAATGAAGAAAGAATTATTTTAGCATTTTTATATTTTAACCTATAGAAAATATATATTGAAATGTTTTTAAAAAATCCAAATTAAATCATTAAATAATATGTTCAACAAAGTAAATAATCACATAAAATTGAGGGTGTGATCAAATAATGAATTAAGGGTGTATTTGTTTTTTATTTTTCATTTTTTAACCTTTGATTGCTGAATGTTGAATTCAACTTCTAAAAATGATATTTGTTTTTGTATTATGAATGACTCTTTGAATATTAAGTGTTTGAATAAAATAATATTTTAAATTCAGTATTAAGGATCCTGCGGGACTGATACTTCTTAATGCCGAATGTTTAATCAATAAAAATATAATTGTTGACCTCTTAATTATTAAAAAAAATTGCACCGCTGGACTAAGTTTAGTTCTAAAAATGCTTTCCCTTTAAAATGAAACAAAAAATTATTTTAGCATTTTTAAATTTTAACTTATAGAAAATATATATTGAAATGTTTTTAAAAAATTCAAATGTAAATAATCACATAAAATTGAGGGTGTGATCAAATAATGAATTAAGGGTGTATTTGTCTTTCTTTCTTTTATTTTCTTAACGTTTGATTGCTAAATGTTGAATTCAACTTCTAAAAATGATATTTGTTTTTGTATTATGAATGACTCTTTGAATATTAGTGTTTGAATAAAATAATTGTTTAAATTCAGTATTAAGGATTTAACAGGGCTGATACTTCTTAATGCCGAATGTTTTATCAATAAAAATATATTTGTTAACCTCTTAATTATTAAAAACAAAATTGCACGTCTGGACTAAGTTTAGTTCTATTTGTAGCTTTTTTGATAGCTATATATTTCATAATTGGGCAGCTAGGTCCAGCGAACAGTCACATATGTAAAGGTGGGCGAAGACACTCGGATGGACCCTTACTAAAAGAAGACTGTTGATCCCTTCGCCAACTCTCATGTTGCAAAGTTGTTTCATATTTCTAACTAAGGTTCCCATTGTTTTAGTATAAAGTGAGCCTATGCTTAAAACTCTTCCATTAAACATTCAAAGGCAAACCAATACCCTCCCTTCCCCCCCCCCCCCCCCCCCCCCCACCACCCCCCCAACCCCAAGTCGATCGGGATAAGAAATGTGTTTAGTATTGTGGACAGTATTTAAACCGTTTCAATTTTTGTTTCCTTTTGCACATCTCGCATTATATTAATGTGCGACTTGTATGAAAAACGTTTGGGAGTGATATTTTCACCCCACGAAACACTTGGTTCCACTCCTACTTTTATTCAATTCCTAAAGATCGAGTATAAGCCTATATACTTAATACATAGGGGCCGAGTACGCCATTATCTTATTCTATACTCAAGGACCAAACGAAAACTTAGAGTATCACCACCCAAAACATTTATGCATTTTTTTTATAGGTAATAGTTTCTTTTTGTATGCACTTTTCCAAATTTTATCCTATTTTTAACGTGAATTAATATTATGAAGTATGTCACTCACAGGTGGCTGCCCATCTTACTCTTTGCTATGTAAAAAAAAAATGTTACCAAAAATTTTATTTTTCAAAATAATATGGTCAAAGTGTAATAAGTTTAAAGTTTGCCCACCTTAAAAAAATAATGCTAATAAAAAAAATAAAAAAATTTCTATTGTTGCCGACCATAATATTTATAAGTTCTTTTGTGAAATAGTTTTGTATTAAGTTTAGGAAAATGTAAGTATAACTATGTTATATGTATATATATATATTCGGATCTGAATCAAGGATCCGAATCCATCTATCATTTTAAGCCCTAAACAAAATATAAATAAATAGGACTGAAATCCGTGTTAAGTAGAACCACAAAGTAGGAGGGATGTAATAAATTATAGTATTGAGCCACTTTGGTTGGATGACTGTGTGTAAGAAAAGAATAAACAAGGCAAATATTATATATATGTAAGGAACCAAATCAATCCAAAATTCCAAATTAATCATTCAGTACAATTTGAACTTTATATTATTAAAAAAAAATGGAAAGGAATAAAAAGAACAAAACAAATCAATCCAGAATTCCAAATAAAATTCTCACTTTGATCCCTGTGTAAGAACAACGTGAATAAACATGTACATGAAAGCAAGGAAAACATAAATACCCAATGAAGAATGAAGCTCGAAGTCGATAAAAAAAAAGCAATTTGCTCATATAATTTAACCAAAGTTAGTTACTTATGCAATTCTTCCTAGTTTTTAAAGAGAGAAAAAGAAAGATAAGACACCAAATTGAGACACATGGGCAAATCCCTGATTACAATCTATTCCTGGGAACATTAAAATGCCAAAATCCTAGATATTTACGAAGTACAGTACATTTATTCAACTCACTATATATATCCTCATAGAAAAATCAAAGTCAGTCCACAAATTTTTACTTTTTTTTTAAATATTTCTATATATTGATAGAAGAAGATAACAAAAGATAAGTAGTTCTAACAAGGCTAGATAACTTTAGTCGAGCCTAAAAGCATTACCCGCATACTGAAATTCAATTCAAAAACAACTAATAATTAATATGGGTATGTATAAGTTTAGAACACCAAAAATTCAGCAACGAAATCATTGTTAAGTAGGGATATATATTACAATCATGGGTGTAGCCACACTGTGGCCAACACACCCCCAATGATTTAGGCAATTTTTTTTAAAAAAAATACAGGGACTTATATGCATAAATTTATAGTTGAGGGTATATAATTGTAAGAAATAAAAGTGAAGGGGCATTTGGCAAATTGAAATACACTTAAGTGAGGAGAGAGAACCCGAAACTCTCTCCCATTTATTTTTCAGTTCTCTTCTCCCCTGTTTGTATATGTAAAAAAAAAATAGGAACAAGTTATGTTTGAATTTTTCTCTTTAATCAAATTTTATATTTGTTCGTATATGTAAAAAAACAAACCATAACGGCCACAAGACAATTGTATATTATGATATGCAATTAGTTATTAACATAACGGCCATTACATGAATAGCAATAATATGGATATATGGCCATTGCACGAATAGCAATAATATGGATCTTATGATATGCAATTAGTTATTATAGCAAAATAGGAACAAGTTCCTCCTCCGGCTGAAAATTGCACACCTCCGGCCGGAAATTCCTGACTACGCCACTGATTACAATATTAAGCCCCTTTGGTTGGATGAATGTGTGTAAGAAAAGAATAAATGAGGCAAATAAATATATATATCTATATCAATAATAATATAAAGTAGAAGAGAGAAAATTTATAAGGGATAAAACATTGTATGGCTGCGATTGAGTAGTACAATTTCGAATTTTAATTCAAATTTAACTTAAAATAATATAGATGTGTACTCTCAATTTTTCTATTACAAGGTAAAGGATATCCTCTCCCTTACCTTTTCACTTCTCTCTTCACCTGGGACTTGCGCCGGTGACGAAGAGGAAAAAGAAAAAAACGAACACTATAGTGCCGCAGGCACGAGTTACCCTAGTGTATGTATAAAACTCAATCTGGTCAAAAAGGATATATATATATATAACAAATTTAATGAAGTAGCCAGCATACCAAATGCCCAACTTCAAATAATTCGTTGAAGCAAGTGCAACCTCTCCCCTGCTGTATATAATTACAAACAAACAATGAGAAATTTGGGATTCTGAATCAATTCATAATTTAAAACCCTAATTAACAAAATATTATTTATAAATAAATAAAAGACTGCATTAAATACATACATAGAATGAGACGATAATCTAGAGAAAACCTAGAGTAGATGATAATCTGGGAGGTGGAGAGTAGTTAGTTAGTTTGGTTAGATTTATCGATCGAAAAGAAAAGAAATTGCAAACATACTTTGTGTGGTGATTGAGTGAGTCAAGACTGAAGATTGGAGAAAAGGGAAAGGGCGCTAGTCAGCATTACCAAGGGGGCGAAGTCAATTTCCTTTTAAATTATAAAAACATTCCCTTTCGGTTATAAACTTTTCCTTTTTAATGCATCGGTGTGGTTGATATTCAAGTAAGTGTCAATGTGTCATTTATTTTTTGGGCGATATTTACGCCGTTAAATATATCACAAATATATCTTTTTGCTATTTAATTAAAAAAAAATTTAACACTTTTTTATTTATTACAAATATTTAATATATTATTTGATATTAAACGAGTATTTACCGGTGCACTTTTTTTATTTTATTTAAATTTACGTGAGTGTACTCACTTCTTATTAGGTCAACTTTATTTGAAAAATATTTCAGCACTCCACTACTTGATATTGAACAGGTTCTTACCAACAAACTCTTTCCATGTAGATGGAGTTTATATGACTATACTCACTTCTCATTAGACAAGCTTTGGGAGAGTGTTACTGATAATAAATTTACCATTGAGGGTGTTTCTGACAATGGAGTGTTTGTAATAGATATGGAGTGTTTAAATAACAATGCCCTATTTTTATTATATTGGAATACAATTTTATTTTATTTAAAAAATAAATTTTATTACTTGAAAAATCTAGAAAAAGACACAGGGTAATTAAAAGTAAAATTTTAAGAGAAGAAAGATTATGAGAGGAGGTTTTTTTTTTTAAAAAAAAAAAAAGATTATGAGAGGAGTAGAATTATCATTTTAATAATTTATAAGTGTGGGAGGTAAAAATTGTACATGTACTTTTAATCAATGCTTTCCTCGGAAAGCTTGTATTGTGATTGATTCATAATTAAAAATACTTAGGTCCATTTCCATTACAAATGAGAGATTGTATGGTCGAGAAAGATATTTTTGTATAACAACTGACCACAATGTGGCTATTATAGCTAGCTAACCAATGAGTGTGAATTCAAGAAAGACCAACCAATCCTGGTTAGCTAACAAGCAAAAGATAGCCAAGCTGAAGGATGAGCAATGAAAAATAAACACTTATGCAAGTGTGAACAAGGTTGGCGACATCTATTATTTTAGAGTAGTGGCCAAATTTATCCTTTATAGTAATTTTTATATATCACTAACTCTAATGTAATTCTATCCTATTCATATAAATGGAAAGGGAAACCAACTACCATAGATAATTAATTATCTCCTCTTTACCCTCCTTCCCACACATTATCTTCCTTCCTTTAGTAAAAACCATAATTCTTTGTAATTGTATTGTTTTTTTTAAGCCTTCAAGTCAATATGTACTCAACACACACAAAGGAAGATGTACCGCCGGATTAGGAATTAAAGCCACCAGATGAACCTACTCATAAACAAATATGGTATTCCTTCTATTTCCACTTACTGTCCCTTACTGTCCCTTACTGGTTAATACTATTTATCTTCATCATTCATATTTTCTAGTAGCCAAACAATCAAACCTAATCAATTATCTTCAAGCTGGCTTTGGTTAACTTTTAGCCCTCCACAATAACATACATATATCTAATTATTCGTTATTTTAATATAAATTATATATTTCATATGTATAATATATATTTATTTTTTATAAAATATGTAATTTATATGTAAATAAATAGATATTTATGGGCATATCATCAACGTGTTCGTATCTTAATTTTTCAAATTTGAAGTGTTGGCATATCTGTGTAATGTCATATATGTATCTCGTGTTAGTGTCCATGCTTCATAGGTGAAAAGCATACAATGGTTCTTTCAGTGAAAAAATGAAATGAAAAACATACAATGTTTCATTTCGCGAAGCAAACGAAATATACTATAACAATGTATAAGAGAATGTATGAGGGAAATAAGAAAAGTTAGGTTTTAATCAACTTGGTAACTCGTTACACCTTGTATTTAGGTATTTTCCATGGGGGTCTAATTCATGAGGTTAATTGATAATTTTTTTTATGAAACTTAGTTCATATATATATATATATATATTTCATTAAAACATTATTTTAAATTAAACTAAGGTATATCCATTCCATCAGGCATGGTGCTGCAACGAACAAATATTATTAAATATATTTTAAAGTGCGTTCAAGAAACTTATCGAACGTTATTGCCATCTAACTATTAAAGGTTTATTAGTCTTTTTTAACAAAAACTATGAATTATACATAAATCAACTTAATTGCGTTCAAAGTGCTGCTAAAAGTACTTGTGGCAAGGGACGGTCAGTATTTCAAGTGAAGAATTTGTCACATCCCAATATAAGTATGGAAACACCACATAGCGGAAAAAAAGAAGAAGATAATTCAACGTAATAAAATAATTTTTCTTCCTTATTTTTATGTGGCCAGTTAAATTATCTAGAGTCTCATTATAGAATGTCGGTTATAATTTTTATTTTATTTTTTCTGGAAGACAATGTCGATTATAATCACATTCCCAAAATTCGAAAAGTTTTTTAGAACTTTTTTGACTTCAAAAATTAAAATTTGACACTTAGTTGGATAGATGAGTGGTAAATTTTTTTTGTTAGGAATCAAGAATTCTCAAATTCTATTTTTGCCACTTCCCTCCCCCCTTTTCTAGGATTGAGAACGTGCTAAATTTAAGAGTGTTTTTGGTTTCAATCAGAGTAGAAATTAGGAAACCTAAATTTAAATCAAATTTGAAAATTTGGTTTTAGTTGAGGTAGAAATTAGGAGATCTACACTCAAAACAAATTTGAAAATTCAATTTATGTTTCTAAATCTTCCGAACCCAGATCCGAACCAGATTTTTGGGTTTGGTTTTATTCAATTTTGATATTTTTTTTTTCAAAAAACATAAATAAATTGTAATGGCAACCCTTTTTTTAGACAAAAAAAAATTAACTCTTACATATATAACATAGCTCCGATACTCATCATAACTCAAAGAATCGGGTTCACACTAGAGTTCATAGATTTTTAGAACATAAAATTTAGATAGTAAAGCAATATTATTTTCGAGTCATATAGGCACTGATTCGGTTTGGTCTGATTCATTTTAGTTTTGCACTGGCACATCCTAAATTCCAACCAAATATATTTGGTTTTAGTTAGTTTTCTTTGTTTTGGTTTTTCCTTTTTTTGGTTCAATTTTTAATGGATCGGTATGATTCGGTGGCTCAGTTTTTTGGTTCGCGACAGCACCCCTAGCTGAACCCAGATAAACTAAAAATAATTTCCCTTTAAAATATTAAAAAAAATCCAAAAAAAAGTATGTTTTTTAATTGAAAAAAGAATTTAGCATTTTAAAATTTTAACTTGTAGAAAACATAATTTGAAATGTTTTAAAAATCCAAATTAAATCATTAAATAATATGTTCAACTAAATAAATCATTGCATAAATTGAGGGTACGGTCAAATAATGAATTAGATTTCTAACTAGTATTTTAGATTAGGAGTGGATTTGATACAATACAGTACCATACTGAATGTACTATATACCATATCAAAAATTTGATATGCCAAAATCTATTATCACTGCCATACCAAAATTTTTGATATACTGATGTACCAAGAAATTGGTATAATTTATCATGATAATTTATATTTTAGAAAAAAATTATTTACTACTAATATTTGTATTTTCAGAACTTCTCAGGTGCTAAAAAAGAATTGGAGAAGGTTGAAAAAAGGTAGAAAAATTAAAGCAAGTGGAGATGCTTAAAATGGGTCAATACCTCTGGACGCATACCTTTTTACTCGGAACTTCAAATTATGCAATTCTTGAGCCTATTTTAAATATAATTTAGAGAGTTACAACTTTTTGATTCAGCACTTTTTCTAATTTAACCGTCTCGTAGTCCGAAATTGCGATGTAAAACGCAGTAGTTAAAAAAGGACAATAATTCATTATATTTAATTATATGCACATTCATATATTTGCGATCAATATTAAACAAGCCCAGTCCATCTTCCAAGTCCAGCCCACTCAGGAGCCAAGCCAATCAATGGCCCATCAACTAAAGCCCATTCAAGTTAATGCCAGTCAGCATCTTATAAAAAGGGATAGCCGTGCATAATTGAGGAGCAGCGAGCACAGTGCTACATTCTTTCTATGTCTTCTTAAATTTATTATTTTTATTCTTTTGCTTTTATATTGTTTGGAGAATTGAAGACTTAATTTATTTATTTCAAAGTTTATTATAATTTTATTACTTTTTTGTTTATTTAATTTTTTCTATACTAACGTAAATTTGTGTAGGGTTAAGATAAATTTATTTAATTAATTCCGTTGCGCATATTCATGCCAATTAACTCTACAAATTTATAGCTTTAATGTTAAATACATTTCATCATATTGGATGCCTATTTTAATTGATAAAAATAAAGTTGGGTTCTCATTATTTTTTGTTGAATTCACCTTATAATTTGGTAAGAACGGATATATGATGTGTTTTGACGGATATAGCGAGTGTTTTGACCTTATACATAAGTTTGGTTGTGGAAGAATTATAATTGAATTTTATAAATTAAACTTGAATGCTTTTATTTTTCACAAATAATAGAGTCGAGAAACCAAATTATTGTGAAACAAGAGTAGAGTTGATGCACATAAATATTAAGGAAGATGATATTAAATATACGAGTCCGAAACTGTACATGTAATCAACTAATTCATTAATTTTGTTATATTTCTTAATATTATTTAATTTTGTTTATTTGTTTTGCATTATTTTATTTAATTTTCTTTATTTTATTAGTTTGATTCCCATAAACTTTTCTAACTAGATTAGAAATTTAGTTAAAACTTAACAAGATAACTATAAAACATATTGCTTGAATCTCTGTGAGATCGACCTTTCTTACGAGCTATACTATCAATTGATTAGTGTGCTTGCAAAGTATATTAAAATTTATCACAATAAAGACTCTCATTCAAGCTGAGGGAGTCCAAAAATTATAAGTATATATTTGGGTCGGTGTGGCTTGGAAAGCCCAACTGCATTCACTATCGCATAAGAGGAGATATATGGTGTGTTTTAAAGAATATAGTGAGTGTTTTGACCTTATACATAAGTTTGGCTATGGAAAAATTATAATTGAATTTTTTAAATAAATTAAACTTGAATGATTTTATTTTTCGCAAATAATAGAGGCGAGAAACTAAATTATTGTGAGACAAGATGTAACACCCCACCTTAATTATCAGGATAACACTCGTAATTAAGACCTGTAGCGTTACTAACCCACCTTAATTGTGCTAATGGATATTAATTCAAATAGAGAGTCCCGATAATACACATAACACGTGTCAATTAAGCACAATACCTCTTTAATGATGATAATATAAAACAAAAGTATAATACATATGCATGTACCCAAAAGTCATATAAGACTAGGTCAAGATGTTTCAAAAATATATATACAATACTTTACGCTAGTCGTGGCTTGCCATGAAAACATAAATATAACAAAAGCGAGACTGCATTAGAGCTGTTTATTTCGTCCTTGACCATGTCACTTCTTTGTCCTCACTTGACTCTTGGGTGCCAGAATTTTATTTAGAAAACGGGGTGAGCTATTTGCTCAATAGGGAAATAAATAAGGAACATTACATTTATTTTATTTTTTTAAAAAACATAATCATACTTTAACTTATAATACAACCCAAACCATCATTATACAAAATAATGCATGCACGTGTTCATGCAGGTTACTTTTCATGTGTCCACCATTATCAAATCTGGCACTGATGAGAATCCAAGACAAAGATATAAGATATAATATGCTCGCCTCTGGAAATGCATTGCAGGCGCGATGATAAAATGGGACTACCCGTCCCCAATCTATACAAATATAGATACAGATATTTTCTATAGTGCCTTGCCAATTGTCGAGATTCCCAAGCTCCTCACCGGTGGCTCTAGATCGTCAAACCTTACTCCCCTCAGGGGTTTAGGGATTTTCAACCCAAGGGTACCGAATCCTACCTATTTTCCATCCCAGCAAGCACTAACCAATATGCATGCACTTCACCGACAGAAGGTCACAGAAGAACGATAGTCTAATTCATCCCAAAAATATCACGATAAGCATAGAGAGCTTCTAATATCGTAAACAGGAAGCATGAACTTCATAGGAGATAAATGATCATTCCATCTGCCACGAGAATGCTCCAACTTGCCAAGAAACTGCCAAGACGCCAGGTTGAGACAATCATGATGCATTATATGCTATTAAATAAACATATGAAACAATTCATGCCATATACATCTATGCAAATCTTAATTCATATCCTTTGATGTACATAACTCATCAACAAAATCAATTTCCTCAATATATAACGTTCATACATCCAGAGGATATCTTATATGATTTTAATATCACATGTATAACAAGTGTAAATAGCATATCTTGCTTCAATTCAAACATTTTTACCTTTGCAAATCATAATATATCATTTTATTAATCATATTATAACTTCTTAAAACAAGTATGGATCAAATGATACGATTAATCATGAAATAAAAATATATTATCGAGTTTTAAAAATAAGTAAACCTCTACCTCGAAGTTATAAGCCGAAAGGAAGAGAAAAAGATGAGAACCAAAACCTCATTCAGTAAAATCCTGAAATTCTTACATTTTCTCGATCCTTGTGTCGCATAGAATAATTTATCCTAAAACCGAATCAAATTTCATGGACTAAAAGTAGTTGAAATTCTAGAGAGAGAGTAGAGAAACTTTAGCTTTGAAATTGGGTGAAAATAAATGAAATTTGGGTGAAAGAAGGCTTTAGAATCCTTTTAAAAAATTTCCACCGACCTTGCAACAAGCACCTATTATGCCCCCAACAGGCGCTTATTCAGTGCCAAAAAAATTTCTACCCAAAGCCACCTAAAACAGACGCCTGTTTCCTGGAACAGGTGCCTGTTGGCCCCAAAACTGTAACATTTCAATTTTTAAATACTAAAACCATTTATTAACAATTTACACACAAAATAAAACTTAATTCCATTAATACAAACACAGGGTGTTAGAATCTCTCACACTAAACAAAATTCCATCCTCAAAATTTTAACTAACATACATTAATTGAACAATTCAGCATATTTGCTACGAATTCCAGTCTCCAATTCGCACGTCGCCTCCTCGGCTCCGTGATGTAGCCACAAGACCTTTACTAACGGTATGACCTTGTTCTAGAGTACATGGTCTCGGTGATCCAAAATTTGTATTAGATGGGTTTCATAAGTCCTGTCGTCTAACACTTCTAAATCTTCCCACTAAATGATGTGAGAAGGATCATGAACATATCGACGTAGCACTGGCACATGGAAGACATTATAAATATGAGACATCTGCGGAGGTATAGCTAAACGATATGAAACATTTTAGACACGTTCTAGAATCTTGACTACGCTCAGAAACGCGTAATTAATACACCCAAGTGCAGGTGGTCAAGTTATAATATATATACTTGAAAGTCCAAGGTCGAACCACAGGGAATGATGGTAATTCTATTATTCTAGCTAAGCTTTCAACAGGGAGAAAGAAGAAAAGAAAAATAAAATAAAGAAAAGATAATAATTTTTTTAGGATGGGAAAGAATAGAATAAGAAATTAAATTTTAAACTTAAAAGAAAATAATTAAATAAAAATAAAATAAATAAATAAGGTAAGGATAAAATAGGCAGTAACTAAAACAAGTATCTAATAAAATGGAAAAAAAGTGTTACGGGTATTTATAGTTACGACATTACAGATAGTATGGACAAACCGATTCAAGATATAACTGTGGACCTGAGTTCCTATTAACAATGAATGTCCTTAACTTACCAATTATTAAATACTAAAGTTCACGAGTATATCATGAGAAGTGTATGACAAGACTCATATAAGTTGCATGTAACTTTAGTTTTCAATAAGGGAACTTATGATTTTTTTTTTACAAAAATTGATTTTCACTTAGTAATGATAGTGCGTAACAAAAATAAACTAAATTTAATCAATTTTAGTAAATATCAACGTTTGATTATGCGTATGCATGACATATGTCAAAACCGTTCTTAAAAAGTCATTAAAAGGTAAAATTGGCACTATTTCGGTACCGATTCCGGAATGACACCAAAACAGTGCTCAAAGCTCCCAAATTACTTGGATAACTAACTCAGCTCAATAAGGAACAAGGACCGTCCTCTATTCAGTCTCGTTAGAGTTTTAGTACAAAAATTCATAATTTGAGGTTTTTCGGTTTTTTTGTTGAATAATCGAGAAATAAACTTAACAATTCATGTTTTTAACGCATGAAAGGTTACTACATTTTCCAGACTTATTAATTGACTTATAACAAATGAGAAATTCAAGCCACAATCACAATTGAATCATATAGTCATACTAGTCCGTCATGCTTTCGCTACGGACTCCTAACTACTAAATTATAATAACATGTTGATAAAAGTTAAGCAAAACATGATAAATTCAATCACAAATTGACCAAACATATTTTTGAAATCTAATTGAATAAGCATGAAAAATTTCACAGCAATTGAAACTAAGGAACAATTAATAAATAAAAAAATATGATTTAAACAAATTTCGAAAAAAATAACACAATGGCAGTCACGAAAATCACCTACTGTACTCAGAAAATATCGGGATTTGGATCTCCAAAATAGTAAAGTTTTTGCAGAAAATTTGATTGTAGTCGTTTTGATAGGTGGATCATCAAAATCGGCCAAGAAACGAGCAATTATGACTAAAATAGGAAAGCACATATTTTTAGGGTTTTACGCGGGATTCTACAAAAAATTCTAATAAAAATTATAAATTAAGCATGGATTTCAATCATCAATCACATTCAAACACATAATTAACTAACAATCTAAGCATTAATTGAAAGAAATTAAAAATAAAATTGAAAGGAAAAGAAACATACAGCTACGCAGTTATTGAAGAACTGTCATAAGACTCGTGCAAATTCAAATTGAAATAGAATTATACGATGTTTCTTTTTCAATACAAGCCAAAAACTAAATAAAAATATCTCTCAGACTCTCTCTGATAGTAAGAGATTCTGAAAAATTCTTGAAGAAGTGTCGACTGTCTCTCTCTCTCTCTTAAAAATAATATATGGCGACCCTTTCCTAAATATTTCCAACCTAAACAAAAATAAATATCGACTCCTTTCAAAATTCAAAAATAAAACTAATTAATAAAATAAAATAAAATAAATAATAATAACAATCCAAAAGCTATTTTTAGCTTTTATCGTCTATCAATTTCAAAAATAAAACTAATTAATAAAATAAAATAAAATAAATAAAACTGGACTAAGCATGAGTAAAGAGCTGGTCACTTGCCATCTAGGCTAAGGACCCCATTCGATAAATATCTGCAACATGAATTTAGGTATTCTTTCGCACTCAAACCCAATCCACTGGTGCACTCATCGTATTTCTTCCATAACTTTGTGCTCCGAACTCCAATTGATGCAAGGTTTTCTCCTATTCGTAGATAACTTAGAGATCTACAACTTTTATTTCTTGAATTTTCTTCAAATACTGCAAGGATAAATACCAGAATTGGCTAGAACATAAGCATTGCGCGCGGTGAATTCTTTCTTCATTCAAAAATTTCTCGGTATGATTCAAATGACTATTCTTTGCTTGGGACTGCTCTATTGGCTTCTCTTAGTCTCATCCATTAACTTCCTTCAAGATTGAGCTTAGGATTTATTTTTGGTTCACTTCTTGAACTCAATTCAACTCCGAATTTGACCGGCAATGACTTACTTTGGGGGAATTTGCTTCTAGATTCGTCCTTATTCATTTTTAACCTGTAAAAAGGTAATAATGCACTATAAACAAACATACTATCCCATTTCATGATTAAAGCTCAATTGTTATCAATTTAGGATAATTAGAATCAAATTCATGCATATTAAGCCACCTAAATAGGTATAAAAATGCAATATTTTGGCTTGATCACATCTCAAACAGCTCGATATAGCGAGGAGCTAGTTACCCCTTGCTGCCAAACCACGTAGTACCAAAACAAGGCTTGGTTTTCAAGTATACATTGCTCATCGAAAAACAACCCTAGAGGGGGTGAATAGGGTTTTAAAAACTTAATGCGGAATTAAAACATTTTTAAAATATTTAGGCAAAGGAACTTAACTAATCAACAATATCAAGAAAATAATAAACTTCAAGTAATCAATCCTAAGACAAGAAAAGAAGCAATCTCAAAATACAAGTAATAATATAGCAATAAAAAAGAGCTTGAGTTTAGAAAAATTAAAGCAATTTGAAACTCGAGACTTTTTGTCCTCACTGTTCGGTTTCCTAAACCATACGTCCGCGCTTGGTTAGTTCTCCGAGAATTTTTACTATTCAATCTTCTTCGGGTGAAGATCAAACCTCAATACAAATGTTGTTATGTACACAACACTCACAATGTAGCTATACCCACTACACTTTTCACAAGATATACTATCTTGGTTTTCAAAAAGACAAGCTCTCTTTTGAAATGAATAATGAATTGTTTGTGGTGATACACACCAATACAATAACTCTTAACTGTATTTGAAGATTATAAATGAAGCTCACACTAGAGTTATCAAGATTGATCAAAAATATATAGCTCAAAAGATGAAAGATTGATCAAAATGTGTTCTTGAATCTTTGTATATTTGAATATATGAATAACAGAGTATTAGAATGATTCAAGGTGTGTTAAAACATGTCTAGGACCTCATATATATAGCTTTCAAAACCATATGGCCATTGGGGATGCTTAAGAAAGGTTATGGGTCAAAGTTATACATTTTCAAACTTTCCAATAACTAGTTTTGACAAAATATTTAAATTTGTTTTGATAATTTCTCCCAATTTGACCGTTGGATCATGCTCAAATTTTAGTCAAACGTGCTAAGAGATGTTGTCTAACTACTGTAAAAATTTCAAAATGATCGGAGTCCGTTAAAGCCTCAATCTTACCGTTAAATCAAAACTGTGCGAAAATTGAACGAATTTTAAATCTAAAATAAAAATATTTTTGCAATATAACAATTTAGTTCCAAATACAATTCTAATAATTTTTGAACCTCAAAGATATGTTTCTAAGATATCTATTTTTATTAGAACTTAAAATATGATCATTTAAAATTAATATGAATTTAGTTTGAAACTCGGTCTTTGTAAAATTATGTTTTTCAAATAAATTCAATTTCAAACTTGTTTGAATCAATCTTTAAAATATGCATGAATACGTTTGAGCTATAAGGATTTGATTAAAAAAGTAACTTTACATAAATCTTAAGCACTCACTCAATTATTGAATTAACGAGTCTTCAAATGCTTTGATTTGTTTATTCGGATTGATCTTCATTTGAAGCTTTTTCCTTGAAGCTTTTCATATAGTCTTTTGATCCTTTGTACTTCATGATTTGCATTGAAAGATTTGGTCTTCCTTATCTTTTCTAATGATCGAATAGGACGACGACGCTTGTTCGCATAACTCTTTTGCCGACTCTGAGTGGTATGAATATATTGTCAGATCATCTTGATTTACTCAGTTGTTTGTTATACTAATTTCGGACCTAACAAGGTTCTTTCCCTAACTTCATACTAATAGATCAGAGATCTACACGGACGACCATAAAGAGCTTCGTTTAGATGGCAGATGTTCTACCCATTTTTTTCAATAATTTAGGATGCAAGCCCTTGCCATGCCTTCGAGTATTTGAATAACTCGTTTAGATTACCTATCGGTTTGCTGATGAAATGTTGTGCTAAAATTCAATTGAGTACCCATCACCATTTATAAACTGCCCCAAAATCAAGAAGTAAAACGAGGATCTCGGTCCAATACAATGGTTAGTGGAATCCCATGTAACTTTATTATTTCCCGCATATATAATTTGCCGAGACTTTTTACGTTTTGGTTGTTACGAATATTAAGGAAGTGAGCGGACTTTGTTAATCTATTGACAATTACCCAAATGGTATCTTGACCATCCAGTGCCTTCTGTAATCATGAAACAAAATCCATAGTAACGTGTTCCCACTTTCACTTAGGAATGGGCAATGATTGAAGTTGCCCCGCGGGTCTTTAATGTTTGTCTTTTACTAATTGGCACAACAAAATCTACTTACATAGTTTACGACATCACATTTCATACCACTCCACCAAAAGTTCCGACACAGGTCCCGATACATTTTTGTACTACTTGGATAAATGGAAAATTTAGATTGATGGGCTTCACTTCGAATTCCGTTACTAAGTTCTGGATTTTTTGGTACCACCAACTTATCTCGAACTCGAATTCCCCCATCGGTCCTGAGTTTATACTCACCATGTTCGGCTTCTGTTGCCAAACGATTACCCATCTCCCAAAGTTCCTCGTCTTCACGTTGTGCACTACTCACCCGTTGTTGAATTGCTGGTTGGGCAATGATATTAAAAATGTAGGCTTAGTTTTCTTTATAGTTCATTATAAGGTTATATCGTTATAGATCTTTTTTAGTTTTCATTCTTTACATCGTAAGGCAGTTAAAGACCTTTGGGATTTTTGACTTAAGGCATTGGCTACCACATTAGCCTTGCCCGGATGATACTATAGGGTAAAATCATAAACTTTTAAGTATTTCATCCACCGTCGTTGCTTAAGGTTCAAATCTTTTTGGGTGAAGATGTATTTTAAACTTTTATGATTGGAATAGACTTCAAATTTTTACCATATAAATAGTAACGCTAGATCTTAAGGGCAAATACAACTACAGCTAACTCTAGATCATGGGTATGATAGTTTTTCTTGTGTTGCTTAAGTTGACGAGAAGTATAAGCCACAACATGCTCTTCTTGCATAAGAACACAACCCAACTCGAACTTAAAAGCATCACAATAAATGGTGTACCATTTCCCTCGCTCTGGTAGAATAAGAACTGGAGCCAAAGTAAGTTTATATTTCAACTCTAGGAAAGCCTTTTTGCACTCGTCACTCCAATTGAATTGAACACCCATAAGAATTAAGTGTTTTAATGGTAAAGTTATACGGGAAAAATCTTTCACGAACCGATGATAATACCCCGCCAAACCCAAGAAACTCCTAACCTCGGTGACATTCCGATGTCTCTCCCACTTTAAGACAACTTATATCTTTGTCAAATCTACTGAGATACTCTTTCTCGAGAAGACATGTCCTAAGAATCTGACTTTCGACATTCAAAAGTCACATTTGCTAAGTTTTACATACAACTTGTGGTCTTGAAGAACATGAAAAGCTAAACAAAATGATTTTCGTGTTCCCCATCAGATTTGGAATAAATGAGAATATTATATATGAAAACTACCACAAATTGGTCAAGGTAGGGACAATATAGACGATTCATTAAGTCCATAAATGCAGCTAGTGCGTTCGTTAACCCAAATGGCATTACTAAGAACTCGTAGTGATCATACTGAGTTCGAAATGCAATCTTCGGAATATCTTCATCAGGGACCAACATTAGATGATAACCCGATCGAAGAACGATTCTAAAAAATATAACGGCACTTAGTAGTTGATCAAATAAGTTATTTATTCGGGGCAATAGATACTTATTCTTGATGGTAACATGATTCAACTAACGATAATCTATGCACAATCGCAACGACCCATCCTGCTCTTAGGGAGCAGAACGGGTGCACCCCACAGAGACACACCAGGTCTAATGAATCCCTTCCGCAATAATTCATCAATTTGAATCTTTAGTTCTTTCAGCTCAGCGGAAGCCATACGATACAGCTCTAGAGATATTGGTACCGTACCCAGGATAATATCGATAGAGAAGTCCACCTCCAGATGTGGGAGTAGACCCGAAAGATCATCTGGAAACACATTAGGAAATTCCCTAACCACGCGAAGATTAGAAGGATGAGAGCTACCCACCTTTCGTGCCACAATACTAGCTAACCACTTAAAGTAACTCCGTTCTTCTTTGGGTCTCAAATACGTACATGGAGTATGTGACTCAGACTCGCAATCAAAGATCAACAATTCACTATTAAGTAATGGAATTGGCACCCGACATTTTGAACAATCAATTAAGACTTGAAAAGTAGCCAACTAATCAATTCCTAAAATAAGATCATAACTCCCAATTTCCATAATGATAAGATCAAACTCTATCGAGGCTTCTTCTATACTCAAGGAACAATTTATTTAAACATATCACAAACGAACTCTATCCCCAATGGGTGTACCAACCCATAAGGGTGTATCCAAAGATTTAACATGCAATCCCAATCTATCAACCAATGCATATGAAATAAATGAATTGCAAGCACTAGTATCAAACAAAACTTTAACCCAAGAGCTAAAGAATATAATAGTACCTTCCATTACTTTAGCTTCAGGTTGTTCCACCTAATTTAAAGTATATACTCGGTCCAAAGTTCTGTCGCCATCTCTAGAGTACGAACTTCCACTTCCACGAGTGTGAACACCTCATTTTGCGGCCCGCAAGAATCTCGAACACTAAGAAAATGAGCACACATGCATGCACAAGCATTTGTAGATGCATATATATAATATATATGTGACACAGGTCAAAGAAGGAAGCCAAAAGGACACCCGGATAAGAAGTTACAAGAATTACCAGAAGCCGTCGAAACCGAAAACTGTCAAAACTCCTGAAAACTTATGAAAGGAGAGTTACCCATTTCTGATCATCCTCAAACATTAAGGGTTATTAGACATTGCCACAAGGAGAAACATACTCAAAAATTAGCTCAAACTGACGGCCGGATCTCCGAGAATTGTTTTTTTTTTTAAAAAAAAGATTACTTTGGGTAATCAAAATACAACCTTCCCAAAGTCCAAATGGCTCAAATGTGGTCAGTAGACAAGGTATATAATGGGGAACAGTATATTAAAAAATTAGATCGATCTGATAAGCCGTTTGCCAGGAATTAAAGAAACTGCGTACGGACACACACCCCCAGGGGTGTGTCCCCACAACACACACACACGCACACACTCATTAAAGGGTGTGTCATGGCGACACAAGCCTTTGGGGCTTGTGTCCGTGGACAAATCCCTCCAAGCCGATTTTTCATTTTTTCTCGTTTTGATACTTTTCGACCTTTAAAATTCATGAAATCTTGTGGAGAGTTAGAAAATGTTACTAGGAATAACATATTAAAAAATTAGCTCGATCCGATGGTCGGATCTTCATAAATTAGAAAAAACAAGAATTCGGCTTGGAAAATCAAACGGAGGTCTTCCCGATGTCCAAAAATTCTAAAATTTGGACAATAGTAGGTCTTAACATGAGTAATAATATGTTAAAAAATCAGATTAATCCGATATTTATTTTGGCCGGAATTCTAAAAAAATCGTCACACATTTAAATCAGGGGTTTGTCCGCGGACATGCCCTGTGTCCGCGAACAAACACTTCCAGCCCAGCCCATTAATTATTCTACAGCTATAAATAAACCTGCAATGACCCCATTTAAAGCATCAGTTAGCTCTGGGACTTCGGGAACAGTGCTATAAATAATATTCTACTATTTTGGAGGCTCTAAGGTATTTGTTATTTTAATTCGGCTTTATTTTTTTATCTGTCTTTATTTTATCAGTCATAATTGATCAATTACATGTAAAAATTGTTGTTTATCTCAAAATCAGTCCAGATTTCATATTTAAAACCCGTTTTCAAAACCAAAGGCGTTGAACGAGCTGAAACCATTTTTAAACATATTTTTATTAGTTAAGTTCATAAAATTTCGGTTTTATCAGTCTTAGTTCACGAAGGAATCAATACATGTTTGTATTCGATTTAATCTATAAATCGCGGTGCTTACCTAAATATCCAATATGAGAGTACTGGATTCGTCAATGCCGATTTAAATTATTAAACTGTGGTACACTATTGATTAATGAATCTCAAGGATTACCAGATATCTGATTCCAAATCGAATTAGCTTTCGAAAAGCTAATTGAAGACCCACTCGAGGCTTGGGTTTGGGTTTGGGTTTGAGTATTTGGTGATTGATATGATCATTGTTCCTTATTCACATTCGGACATTGTCTCCTGAAGTTCCCTGATTGACCACACCCCTAACAGATTCTCTCTCTTTTTCTTAAATTCTCGCCACTGTTCCCCAGAAAATAACCTCTACTTGAGCTTCCACTTAAAGACCCAGAATCACTCTTATACCTCTTCCTTTGATTACCTGATTTTTCCCCTCGGTACCCCCTTTCCTTTCTAGGAATTCCTAGCATCGACCCTCTTCTATTCTATTTTCATTGGCATTCGCATGGCTTCAACAACACTACTATGACTCAAATGGTATACATTTTCTCTAATACAATGTTTCAACCCTTTCAAAAACAAGCGGATTTTTTTCCTCTAGATCGTTGTCTAAACTCTTTTCAAAACGGCTTAGACTCTCGAATTTTACTTCATACTCAGTCACAGACATATTCCTTTGAATTAGGGAACGAAACTCATTCCTTTTTATAGTACGGTGAACTAGTGAAAAATAGCATTTTAAAAACAATTAAGTGAACTTCTCTTATGTGGTAGGAGCATCCACCATCCTCGACACGTTCCTTCACCAAACACCCGCCTGATCGATTAGCTAGTAGGTACCAAGATTAAGTTTTAGATCATCTGGTAAGTTCGTAACATGGAAGGCGCTCTCTATTTGATCCAGCCTTGACTCCGCCCCGTCTGGACCTGACATACCATTGAAAGTTGGTGGAGATAACTTCTTAAACTTCTCTAAAGCCACCATAGCCCGATTCTAACTGGGTTAAATTTTATCTCGAGGTTGTTTTTCGATATGGCCTAACACACTGGCCAACTCTTGGGCCATAGCACGAATGATATTTACAGACTCTCCTGAAGTGGAACTCTCGTGGGTAGTATTGCTCTCCCTATAATCTAGTGGGGTCATTATTTTCTAAACAAAAACAAAAAGAATGTCATGATAGCTCAATATACATGTACAAAGCATTCCATTTATCTCATATTATATTTACTTCATCCTACAACCCAAGTAAACACAAACCTATGCTCTGATATTAAATTGTAACACCCCCGTCTTAATTATCAGGATAACACCCATAATTAAGACCTGGAGCATTACTGACCCACCATTGTCTAGCTAAGATGGGTATTAATACAAATAGAGAGACCTGATAATACACATAATACGTGTTAGTCAAGCATAATATCCTCTTTAATGATGATAATATAAAACAAAAGTATAATACATATGCATGTACCCAAAAGTTACACAAGACTAGGTCAAGATGTTTCAAATATATATATAGTACTTTAAGCCAGCCATGGCTTTCTATGAAAACATATACATAAACAAAAGCGAGACGGTATCAGAGATGTTTATTTCATCCCTGACCCCGTTATTTCTTTGTCATCACTTGATTCCTGGGTACCTGAATTTTATTTAAAAATTGAGTTGAGCAATTTGCTCAGTAGGGGAATAAATAAGGAACATTACATTTAAAAAAAAACATAATTGTACTTTAACTCATAATACAACCCAAACCATTATTATACAAAACAATGCATGCACGTGCTAATGCAAGTTACCTCACATGTGTCAACCATTATCAAATTTGGCACTGACGAGAATCCAAGACAAAGATATAAGATATAATTTGCTCGCCTCTGAAAATGTATTCCAGGCGCAATGATAGAATGTGACTACCCATCCCCAATCCACACAAACATAGATACAGTTAGATTTTATAGTGCCTTGCCAGTTACCTAGATTCCCGGGCTTTATACCGATGGCTCTAGACCGCCAAACCTTGCTCCCCAAGGGTTTATGTATTTTCATCCCAAGGGCATCGAGCTCTACCTATTTTCCATCCTGGAAAGCACTAATCGATACGCATTCATTTCACTGACGAAAGGTCATAAAAAAATAATAGTATAGTTCATCCCAAAAATCATATCACATTCGAGAATGTCATGATAAGCATAGAGAGCTTCCAATATCATAAACAAGAATCATAAACTTCATAGGAGATAAATGATCATTCCATCTGCCATGAGAATGCTCCAACTTGCCAAGAAACTACCAAAATGCCGGGTTGACACAATCATGATGCAATATATGCATAACATGATATTAAAAGAACATATGAAGCAATTTATGCCATATACACCTCAACAAGTCTTAATTCATATCCCTTGATGTACATAACTCATAAATAAAATCAATTTCCTCAACATCTAACGTTCATACATCCAGGGGATATCTCATATGATTATAATATCACTTGCATAATAAGTGTAAATGGCATATCTTGCTTCAATTCACACATTTTTACCTTTGTAAATCATAAAATATCATTTTATTAATCATGTTGTAACCTCTTAAAACAAGTATAAAAAAAATGATACGATTAATCATCGAATATAAATATATTATTGGATTTTGAAAACAAGTAAACCCCTACCTCGAAGTTATAAGCCAAACGGAAGAAAAAACGATGAAAATCGAAACCCCAGTCAGTGAAATCCCAAAATTCCTACACTTTCTTAATCCTCGCGTCTTGTATAATAATTTCTCCTAAAGTCGAATCGAATTTTGTAGACAAAAAATAGTTGAAATTCTAGAGAGAAAGAGAGTAGAGAAACTTTAGCTCTAAATTTGGGTGAAAATAAATGAAATTTTGGTGAAAAAAGGCTTTAGAATCCTTTTAAAATTTTTCACCGACCTTGCAACAGGCACAGCTATTCAGTGCTAAAAATTTTTCTGCCCAGAACCACCTAATACAGTCGCCTGTTTCCTGGAACGGGCGTCTGCTGGCCCCAAAATTGTTAAACTTCTATTTTTAAATACTAAAACCATTCATTAACAATTTACACACAAAATACACTAAATAAAATATAATTCCATTAATACAAATATAGGGTGTTACACAAGAGTAAAGTTTATGCGCATGAATACTAAGGAAGGTGATATTAAATATATGACTCAAAAACCATATTTAATTAATTCATTAATTTTGTTATCTTTCTTAATATTATTTAATTTAGTTTATTTGCTTTGCTTTGTTTTTATTTAATTTGCTTTATTTTATTAGTTTGATTCCCATGAAGTTTTCTAGCTATATTAAGAATTTAGTGAAAACATAATAAGATAATTATAAAACATATTGTTTGAGACTGATGAGCCTGAGGATAGCACAAGAGCTGGATCATGGAGTGAAGACTATGCAGATCCCATCCGGGTTCCAAGTGGTCCAATCACCCGAGCTAGAGCTAAGAAGATCAAGGAAGCACTCATGAATGTGGTCCAAGAGTTGATGAATAAAGCTAGAGCTTGGAGAAGTATTGAAGGAGATGAAGAACGAGAATGGAGAATAATGCTTAGCCAAGAAGACGTAGAATAATTAGGGCGTTTTATTATTGTTTTTATTAATTTGCAGCCCAAGGATTATGTATAATTAGTATTTAGAGTGATGGGCCTACTAAGAGTGTTTTTGGGCTTGTTTAGAGTTCTCCATTATTTTTGTTGCCTTAGAATTGGGCTTATTTTGGTTATTTTTGTTTTTAGGGTTTGTTTAGGGTTTCATTAGGGTTTTCTCTTCTCCTCCTATTTAAAGGAGGCAGCTCTTATGTTTGGAGGTAGCCTTATTTTTATCAATACGAATTTGAGCATGTTTTTCACCTATTGTGTTCTAAGAACACTTCGAACAGCCGAAATATTATTTCTTGTTGTTCTTCGACTTGTTAATCAATTAACCCATCAATTGATTGTTTGTCTTCGACTATACCAAGGTTCATTCTCATTTTTAGGGATTGGGTCGAGGTTCCACATCCATCATCTTCGCGTGATCCAAGGTTCTTACGTATTCAACGTCAAGGGTCGCGGATTCGTCATATCGGATAGAAATACGATCGCGATTCACATCATTGGTATCAGAGCGATTCTTTCTATCCAGGTTTTATTTAATCTGTTCTTGTTATTACGAATCTGTTCTTGCTGTTTTAGATCTTGCTCTTTCAAATCTGTTCTTGTTATTACGAATCTGTTCTTGCTATTTCGGATCTTGCTCTTACAAATCTGTTCTTGGTATTGCGAATCTGTTCTTCTTGCTAAGTAACTTCCGAATCTGGTTATAGATCTACTTATCATGGATCTGCTTATTTTGTTTCATCTGTGTTGTTCAAAGACGAAATCTTTAATTTCGTTGCTAAACCATATTCGCAAATTTGTCCATTCATAATCTGTCCAGATTAAAGTAGTGTTCGATTTGTTGTTTACGAAAATCTCTAGTTGCGATTCTCTTGATTCCTAGTTAACTTGATATTGCGGTGGCTTTTGATAGTTGAGGCGACTGGTATTACAAACATCATAAAACCCTAGACTTGACTTTATTTCTAGGTTTTGATAATTGTGGCGGCTGGTATTGATATAAAACCCTAGACTTGACTTTATTTCTAGGTTTTGATAGTTGTGGCGGCTAGACTTTATTACTAGGTTTCGATAGTTGTGGCGGCTGGTATTGATATAAAACCCTAGACTTGACTTTATTTCTAGGTCAAAAACAAAAATTACAAAAAATTCCAAAATTTGACTTTATTTCTTTTAGCATTCAGATTCTATAGGTTCCAAGGGTTCCAAAAATTACTTTTTCACGAGGCGAAATTTTCGCTCAATTTTTTTCGAAATTTGGCTTCGTATTTTGTCCATATTTCATTGGGATTCCTATTTCTTGAGTTCTTGGTGAAAACGTACATGTCCTAGCATACAATTGATCTGTTTCGGTTGTGATTGGTCTGTTTGGGCAGCCAAGAAAAGGGTTCTTGCTTTTCGATTCGTTTGAAGTTCCAAAAGGTGAAAATTGAGAGGAATATCAATACATTGAGAACTAAACACGAGCGGTAAAATCAGAATGATATTATTTTTGAGCGAAACACGTAAGGGAGTGCCGAGAGGAAAATTTATTTCTTTATATTGTGCTAACCTCTATTTTGCAGCAATATGTCGAGTTTCGATCCTAGGTTATTCCAAGAAGCCATGACGAGCACCTTACAAAAAATGATGAGAGAGGAGTTGGGTGTCTTTAAAGAGCAGGTGGAAGAAATGAGTGAGGAATTGAAGAGAATGCGGGTGAAGGTAGACAGAGTTGAGAGCACTTAAATTGAGCAATCCGGCATATCACATAATGCTTAAAGAAGTGGGAGACCGCAGCCTAGGGAACGGAGGGCTGATTTTGATAACTATTACCGAGATAGCTTTGACGATGGGGATAGCGATGTCGATTCGGCAATCGCTAACCAACGGAATGGTAGACGGTTTGGTAGGGGATCTAATCGGGAGGATGACAACATGAATGGGATCAAAATAAGGATTCCATCCTTCCAAGGAAAAAATGACCCCGAGGCCTATCTTGAGTGGGTCAAGAAAGTTGAATTAGTATTTGCTTGCCATAATTACTCCGAGTCCAAGAAGGTGAAATTGGCGGCTATTGAATTTTCAGATTATGCACTTGTTTGGTGGGATCGCTTGATGATAGAGAGAAGGCGTAGCGATGAAGGGCCCGTGGAGACTTGGGATGAGATAAAGCGGTTGATGAAAAAGCGGTTCGTACCCGATCACTATTATCGGAAATTGTACCAAAAATTGCAGGGGCTTACGCAGGGAAATCGTAGTGTTGACGAATACTATAAGGAGATGGAAGTGGCCATGATTCGAGCCAAGGTTGATGAAAATAGAGAAGCTACCATGGCGTGGTTCTTGAGTGGGTTAAACCGGGAAATTGCCAACGCGGTTGAATTGCAGCCATATGTTGAGATTGAAGATATGGTGCACACGGCAATTAAAATAGAGAGGCAGCTCAAGAGGAGGGGTAGTTTCAAGCCAAGCCAAAGTTCTTACTCTACTCCATGGAAACAAAGTCCGTGGAAGAAGGATGACAAAGCAACCACTCCGAAATCGAAAGTAGAATCGAAATTGGAAGCTCCTGATGGAAGCCAAGCTAAGGCAGCCCTTGCTAATACTCCTACGACTAGAAACCGGGACATTATTTGTTGGAAGTGTCAAGGAAGGGGCCATGTTTCCACTCAATGCCCGAATAAGAGAGTAATAATGCTTCTGGATAATGGGGAATATGAAACGGATGAAGAAGGTGCTGAAGCTATGCCACCTTTGGAGGATGTCGAAGAAGAGGAGAGCGCCATCCAGGGTGAGTTATTAGTTGTAAGAAGAGCGCTTAACACGCAAGCCAAGGAGGATGAGGAGCAGCGTGAGAATATTTTCCACACTAGGTGTCTAGTGCTAGGCAAGGTGTGTAGTTTGGTGATAGACGGAGGTAGTTGCACTAATGTGGCTAGCACGACGATGGTGGAGAAGCTAGCATTGCACACGACTAAGCACCCAAGGCCTTACAAACTGCAGTGGTTGAATGATAGCGGTGAAGTGAGGGTGAACAAGCAGGTTTTGGTGTCCTTTAGCATTGGTAGGTACGAGGACCAAGTGCTTTGTGACGTGGTTCCCATGCAAGCTGGCCATATGTTATTGGGAAGACCATGGCAATATGACAGAAGAGTTAAACATGATGGCTTCACTAATAAATATTCATTTGAGATGAACAAGAGAACAATCATTTTTACACCTTTACCGCCACAGCAAGCCTATGCCGATCAGTTGAAGTTGCAAAGTGAGGAGGAGCAACGGAGAGTTGAAAAGAAAAAGAGAGATAGTGGTGAGGAAAAGAAAGAGAGTAGAGTGGAAAAACCAGTGACTATTGAGAGCAAGTTTGAGAGGAGGCAAAAGAATTTCTATGCGAGAGCTAGTGAAGTGAAAAGAGCGATGCTTTGTAATCAGCTTCTTGTAGTTGTATACAAAGAAGCGCTTTTGAATACTAACGAGCTAAATTCTTCTTTGCCTAGTGTTATTGTCTCTTTGTTGTAGGATTTTGGTGACGTCTTCCCGGAGGATACGCCAAGCGGTTTACCACCCATCCGAGGAATAGAACACCAAATTGATTTTGTACCCGAATCCTCCATTCCAAACTGGCCAGCCTATAGGAGTAATCCAGAGGAAACGAAGGAACTTCAAAGGCAAGTCACGGAGCTGTTGGAGAAAGGGTATGTGAGAGAGAGTATGAGCCCATGTGCGGTGCCAGTTTTGCTAGTGCCGAAGAAGGATGGAACATGGAGAATGTGCGTGGACTGCCGAGCCATAAATAATATCACGGTAAAATATCATCACCCCATTCCACGTTTAGATGATATGCTTGATGAGTTGCATGGGTCTGGTATATTCTCTAAAATTGATTTGAAAAGTGGATATCATCAAATTAGGATGAAAAAAGGAGATGAATGGAAAACAGCCTTTAAAACAAAATATGGTTTATATGAATGGTTAGTTATGCCTTTTGGTTTGACTAATGCACCTAGCACTTTCATGAGATTAATGAACCATGTTTTGAGACCTTTTATAGGCAGATTTGTTGTAGTCTATTTTGATGATATTCTTATCTATAGCAAGAGTCTAGATGACCATGTAATTCAATTAAAATCTATTTTGGATGTCTTGCGAAAGGAGAAGTTATATGCTAACCTGAAAAAGTGCATTTTTTGCACGGATAAGCTTGTATTTCTTGGTTTTATTGTAAGTGCACAAGGGATTCAGGTTGATAAAGAAAAGGTGAAGGCTATTCAAGAATGGCAAAGTCCTACAAGTGTTGGGCAAGTGCGGAGTTTCCATGGACTTGCTAGTTTCTATCGGCGGTTCGTGAAAGACTTTAATACTATTGCGGCGCCATTGACTGAAGTGATCAAAAAGAATGTGGGATTCAAATAGGGAGATGAGCAAGAGAAGGCATTCGAATTACTAAAAAGCAAGCTAAGTAACGCCCCTTTGTTATCTTTACCTAACTTTGCAAAGACTTTTGAAATTGAATGCGATGCTTCAGGAAATGGAATTGGTGCTGTTCTTATGCAGGAAGGAAGACCAATAGCATACTTTAGTGAGAAGCTAGGTGGAGCGACCTTAAATTACCCTACCTACGACAAGGAGCTTTATGCGTTGGTGAGAGCATTGGATACCTGGCAGCACTATCTTTGGCCAAAGGAGTTCGTGATTCACACGGATCATGAATCATTAAAGCACTTGAAGGGGCAGCAAAAGCTAAACAAGCGCCATGCTAAGTGGGTGGAGTTCATAGAGACTTTCCCATATGTGATCAAATACAAGCAAGGTAAAGATAATGTTGTAGCGGATGCTTTATCACGCAGGTATGCTTTAATTGCTACTTTAGATGCTAAATTGCTTGGGTTTGAATACATCAAGGATTTGTATTGTGATGATGCTGATTTTAGAGATATATTCAATGCATGTAAAAATTTGGCATTTGATAAGTACTTTAGGCATGATGGATTTCTAATGCGTGAGAACAAACTTTGTGTGCCTAAATGTTCATTGCGTGAGTTGCTTGTGAAAGAAGCGCATGGTGGGAGTTTAATGGGACACTTTGGTATAGCTAAGACTTTAGGAGTATTGCAAAAACACTTCTTTTGGCCTCACATGAAAAGAGATGTTGAAAGAATATGTGAGAGATGTGTTACTTGTAAGAAGGCAAAGTCTAAGTTAAACCCCCATGGTTTATATACTCCATTACCTATTCCCAGTGACCCTTGGGTTGATATTTCTATGGATTTTGTGTTGGGTTTGCCTAGGACTAAACATGGGAATGATTCTATTTTCGTGGTGGTTGATAAATTTTCTAAAATGGCTCATTTTATTGGTTGTCATAAAACTGATGATGCACCACGAATTGCTAATTTGTTCTTCAAAGAAATTGTGCGTTTACATGGCATGCCTAGAACAATAGTTTCTGATAGGGATGCAAAGTTTTTGACCTACTTTTGGAAGACTTTGTGGGGAAAGTTGGGTACTAAATTATTGTTTTCTACTAAATGTCACCCCCAAACTGATGGTCAAACGGAAGTAGTAAACAGAACTTTATCCACTTTGTTGCGTGCCATAATTAAGAAGAACTTAAAAGAGTGGGAAGAATGTTTGCCTCATGTTGAGTTTGCATATAATCGATCTGTTCATTCTGCATCTAAGTTTTCTCCTTTCGAGATTGTGTATGGTTTTAATCCGTTGGCTCCTTTGGATTTGTTACCATTACCTGTTGAGCATGCTAATCTAGATGGCAAGAAGAAAGCTGAGTTTGTTAGACAGATTCATGAGAAGGCAAGGCAAAACATTGAGAGAAGAACCGAGCAATACGTGCGACAAGCCAACAAAGGAAGGAAGAAGATGGTTTTCGAAACAGGAGATTGGGTTTGGATGCACTTGAGGAGATGGTCAACGGCGTTCTAAGCTTTTACCGAGAGGAGATGGACCGTTTCAAGTTGTGCAAAGGATCAATGACAATGCATATAAACTTGATCTACCAGGTGAGTATAATGTAAGTGCTACATTTAATGTCGCTGACCTAAGTCCGTTTAGTACATGTAACGAATTAAGGACAATTCCTTTTCAAGAGGAGGGGAATGATGAGCCTGAGGATAGCACAAGAGCTGGATCATGGAGTGAAGACTATGCAGATCCCATCCGAGTTCCAAGTGGTCCAATCACCCAAGCTAGAGCTAAGAAGATCAAGGAAGCACTCATGAATGTGGTCCAAGAGTTGATGAATAAAGCTAGAGCTTGGAGAAGTATTGAAGGCGATGAAGAACGAGAATGGATAATAATGCTTAGCCAAGAAGACGTAGAATAATTAGGGCGTTTTATTACTGTTTTTATTAATTTGCAGCCCAAGGATTATGTATAATTAGTATTTAGAGTGATGGGCCTGCTAAGAGTGTTTTTGGGCTTGTTTAGAGTTCTCCATTATTTTTGTTGCCTTAGAATTGGGCTTGTTTTGGTTATTTTCGTTTTTAGGGTTTGTTTAGGGTTTCATTAGGGTTTTCTCTTCTCCTCCTATTTAAAGGAGGCAGCTCTTATGTTTGGAGGCAGCCTTATTTTTATCAATACAAATTTGAGCGTGTTTTTCACCTCTTGTGTTCTAAGAACACTTCGAACAGTCGGAATATTATTTCTTGTTGTTCTTCGACTTATCAATCAATTAACCCATCAATTGATTGTTTTTCTTTGACTATACCAAGGTTCATTCTCATTTTTAGGGATTGGGTCGAGGTTCCACATCCATCATCTTCGCGTGATCCAAGGTTCTTACGTATTCAACGTCAAGGGTCGCGGATTCGTCATATCGGATAGAAATACGGTCGCGATTCACATCAGAGACTTTGTAGGATTGACCTTTTTTATGCGATATATTATCAATTAGTTCGTGTGCTTGCGACTATATTAAAGTTTATCATAACAAAAACTCACATTTTAACTGAGGGAGCCTAAAAATTGTAAGAATATATTTGGGCCGGTGTGGCTTGGAAAGCCTAACTACATTCATTATCCGATAAGGAAGTGCTAAGCATAGCCTAAGTCAGAGAGGGAAGAGTTAGTCTGTTGGCCAAGGAAATGCATTCAGCTGATGAAAGGATATGTGGTTATGATGGCCCTGCTGAGATAGTGCTGCTACTGAGATGGTCGTGATGATGTTAAAATGACACTTTTATGTTCTTGATAAGGATAAAGCCGCCATTAAAGTGCTCAAGCAATGTCCAAATTTTACCCTTTTTAGTCTTTTACTGTTTACCTTAATGGAGCATTTGTCATCCTAATTCAATGACTATAAATAAAACTTGGAAAGTTCCTTACAAGAGTCTTGAATTTTATGTAAGTAGTGTAGACATAGGAAGCCTATAGCTTACTTGTATTGTTATTTAAGTTACTACCTTTGAGCCAAATATACAAACACACACATAAAAGGAAGATGTACTACCGAAATAGTTTAAGTGCTACCGGAGGAACCCACCCACAAATCAAATCTTAGCTCATTTACTTCTTATTTCTATTATCATAATTGAATTATGCTTAGCCTAAATCACTAGTGAGGAGACCCAAATTTTTTGGCACCCACAATGGGCATCGCTTGTGGGAAACGATGCTTAAGCGCCTTTAATCTTTTGTTATTTTTGGTCCCATGAAACACACACCCTTTATTATGTAGCCATCATTCAGCCATTGTTCAAACATATAGGAGATTAGAAGGTCCTCAACCATCGCTTTCTGTCCAACCAAAAAGTGGGATGGAAATGATTCCTTCCCCTCTAATTGATCTTGCTACGATAGTAGCCCTAGGCAAGGGCATATTTGATAATAACTATATTGCAGAAAGTGCATGAGACTTTCAAAGTGAGCTCATAAAGCTTAAAGTTGAAATCTCGGCCCTCATGCAACTCCTAAAGGATGAGATTAAGAAATGCACATCTAACAACTTAGAGATTAGTTTCGAGGCATTTTCTACCCGGAGAGTAGATCCATAAGCTGTAATCCAACCAACTTTAGTAAATCTTAATGGCCGAGTAGCCAAGAAGGCTAAGGTGGTGCAAAAAAAAACTCATATAGAGATACCAATGGTATTGGTGCAAGAAAGAACAAGTGTTTTTGACAAGATAACTAAAAATAATGGATGCCCAAAAACATGGGCAAAAAATGACTTGTGCAAGCTGATTAATTCTAATGTTTCCAGAAAGGCAATTACTCACACCCCAAGGGACTTGGCAAAAAGGTCTTTGTGAGAACAAAATATGTCTCCATTCACCTAAAAGATAACTGAAGCTCCCCACTGAAGATGTTTTCAATGCCAAAGTTCAACATTTACCATATATTCAGTAAAATGACGGCTTACTGGATATCTGATAATGCAGTCATGTACCACATATTCCCAGTAAGCTTAGGAGAGACATCGTTAGGGGTGTTTACTCAATTGCCTATTGGGTAAATTGACAATTTTAGAAAGCTGACTAAGAAATTTGCGACTAGATTCATCACCAACAAGAGGATTATTATAACAATGCCCGAAAAGAGCAAGTTGATTCATCCTAGTGCAAGTGGTTAAGTTATACAGAAACGCCACTGAAAGACTGAATGCCATTTTGAAAAACTGCTTCTCTTTTGGTGAAGATGGCCAAGAATGGAGACTCTCATATTAGTTCCAAATGAAGGTGCTGCTTTGCTTAAAACTAGGCTAGGAAATGGGCCTTCCACTCTACTCTTTGGTGCTTACACATTCTCTGAAAAAGGAGAAGACTTTTTTCTTATGCTGAAAAGTGCGGAGGTTCACGTACTTATCTCTTGGTTGCTTCAAATGAGAAAAAGGGGTCGCTGAAGCTGGGCCAAGTAAATCGAAATAGAAGTCGGCTAATGGATCAACCTGAAAACCTAACATCTTAAGTGACCATTGAACCTTTGAGTACTCCTGAAGTTAACCTTCGGGTGAAGTTAAAAAATGTGGGTTTTAAAACCACTTGTGTAGGTCGTGGGTGACAGAGGTTGAATGATGATGTGAAAGTTGCCAAAAACTGGCGAAATGCTCTCGAACTTGGTCAAGCTGCTTTACGCTTCCCTACTGAAAGAAGAAATAGAGCCGGGAACTCATTCTTTGTATAACTTACGAATGCTCCTTAGTTTAGCCTTTCCCAACTTCAACTTCTGGATCGTCCAATTCCATAAGAAAGCACATAACCTAAGGGAAATGACGTGATAGGGCACCAGTCTTTTTAAATAAAAGGCTAAGGGAAGAACCAGCTGAGTCTGGCCTATATATTTTCACCGAACTCCTTCTATTATTTATACTTGGAAAAGTCCAAAGTCGAACCCACATGGAATGCAAGGAATCCATTTCTCTAGTTATTTCTCTCAGAGGGAAGAAGGGAAAAGAAAGGAAAAGATGATAGAATCAGGGAAAAAAATAAAATTAAAACTACTAATTAATTAAACTAAAATTAAAGACAAATATAATCCTAAAGTGCAAAAGCAAAAAAGAATCCACACACACAAATTATCTACCTAGAAGGCTTCCTAAATGCACTAAGAGAACATGTAATTAAACTAAAAAAATAAAATAGCGCACTAATTAAATAAAAAATAATATTAAATTAAATTAAAATGTTAGGGGTATCCGTAGTTAAGGAGTACGAAACTAGTCCAATTGGGTAATCCAAATCTAAGTTTAAAATATTATTTTTCTCTAAAATTCAGCTCGTAAACTTTCAAACCATCCAATTATATTGCTAATATAAGTATATTATATTCCATGTGTGACAAAGACTATATAGACCAGCTTTGAGCAATATAATTCGACAGTGAAGTTTTTTTATTTTGAAAAAGTGTAATTTAGAACCTAGTACTGCTAGTGCGTGACAAAAATAGTCCAAGTTAATTAAACTTCTCAAAAATTAGTAGCTTAACACTTCTATAAAGTTTGAATAAGTTTGAACGTGATTCAAAGCAAATCCATCTTAAAAAGAATGCTGAAAGTCAAAACCGGCACTTTCTCGGCACTTATGTGAATAAATACCAAAATATTGCCAAATCAGCCAATTCACTTACGAAACTAACTCAACTAATTAGAGGATAAATACTTTCCTCAAATCATCCACGTTAGGGTTTTGGTGCAAAAATCCGTGAATTGATGGTTTTACGTTTCTTAATTAAATGGATATCTTAATTAAATGGAACTTTTGAGCTAACTTATGAAAATATGTTTTTAACGCATGCAAAGGTAAAAAAAATACTCATACATTCAATAGATGACCTATAACCAATGAAAAATTCATATTCAAAACTAAATTGGATTACATTCAAAGATTAATTACGCATCTTTCAGTACGGACCCCTAACAAAGGATTTAGCTAGACATAATTAAATCAAACATGAAAATAATATTAGAAACCATGAAAACCTGTATAAAAATGCATAATAATATAGAAAATCAGATTTGAAAACTTTTATCTTTGGAATTTCGCTATTTCGATTTAAACGAAGATTTTACGGCTAAAACAGTAAACAAACTCAAAACTGACAAAAACTAAAAAAAATTGACTTAAACCCTAAAAATTATGGAAAATAAGATTACTAATGAGAAATAATGAATCACATATGAATAGCATGAAAAAAAGATAAACTATTTGCATACAGAACGAGAATTATGCATAAATCGATGAAAAATCGAAAAACTGACAAAATAGACCTATAAACCCTAGAACCATCCCCTAAAATAAGGGTTTAACTAAAATGAGGATTTAAGGTTGATTCTAGAATATATATATATATATATGATCTAAATTAAATAATCTATGAATAGAAAACCAAAGAAACAATTAAAAGCAATTAGATTAAAATAAAACAGAAAACTAGAGGAACGCGAATGAAACTTGAATTGAAAACTGAATTGAACGATGAATTAATGTTGAATACACTAATGTTCCAGCCTCAAAATATCATAAGTAAACTAACCTAAAAATTTCTTTAAGGAATTAAACAAATAAAGTTTCAAAATTTGATCATCAAATGCAGCGCAAAAGCTCCCAAGAAAGTTACGGTGCTCTCTACCTCTCTGTTAATTGATTGTAAATTGTTGCTTACCCTAAAATATGAGATATATAGCCTTTTATATAGTACACAAGTGTCTCTGGCCATGGATTGAATAACCTTTGAAGAAACGGGCCGAAAAGAGTTAAAAATCGAAAATGGGCCAAAAAATGAAGTAGGGATCGATACTCATGTCTTTTTTTTTTCTTTTTCTTTTGGCTGCTTCTTCGTTTGCTCATAACTCTTTTCTCCGAACTCCGATTAATGAACTGTTTTTGCCTACGCGTAGGTAATTTGAAGCTCTACAATTTTTTTTTTTTGAGATTTCTTAAAATTCCCAATGGATAAAAACTTTGATCAGCTAAAAATTTAGGCTTTTTACGGCAGTTCTCGGTTTTGCTCAAAAAGTTTCAGAATTGATTCGATTAAGCTTATTTTCTCTTAGAATCACTCTTGGATACCTGAATTCACTTCATTCATGCTTGGGGAATTGTTATTCTCTTCTTGTTAGTGCTTTGGGGGTAATTTGCTGAGTTTTCCTCGCCTCGGGCCTCGAAATAAATACTAACTTCTTCTTCGGGACTTCTTCTTGCACTTTTTCTCTGTCAACCTTCTTTTTTGCATCCAACCTCAATTGCTTAACCACTTTAGGCCTGAAAAATGACTTAATAACATAGAAATACAATGCAGTGCCTTCTTTTCATGCTTAAACTAAATTTACATGCAATTTTAGGTTTTAGACAATAACTGGAAGCTAATTGAGCCTTGTTTAGGGATTAGAAATGCAATTTCTGCGCTCAATCACATTAAGGGCCCTAAGGCCTTAACAAACATAAGAAAGAAGAAAGGCAAAACTCTATGAGAATATTCTCCCAGGTAATGGGAAGTGTACCAGGAGACTAAGGATTGTGACCTCTTATATGCCCTTTTAAGTGTGGTTTACCCGAGATAACGACGGTATTTATAATTTACTCACCAGAATCCCTCCCAATATCTTTGATAAACTTTTATCCCAGATAAATAAATATGCTCGTGTGGAGGACGATGAGATAATAGCTGAGAAGAGAGGGGGATCTAGCAAGTTTGAAAACTCGAAGAGGAAAGAGGAGTTGAAGAAGGTAGGCAACGATGGGTACAAGGGGTTAAATACTATTTTTACCAAACCAATTCACAAGATAATGATTGATATACAGTACAAGCCCTTATTTAAATGGCCTCGATATGACTGATGGTACCAACAAATAATTAATTTAATTATAACAAATTCAAAAATAAATTCTATATAATATAAAAAAATAATATTCAATATGAAATTATTAAATAATAAATATTTATCATATTGATTATAATAATTCTTAAATGGTGTCTTCATTAATTTGAAATGTCTGGTGATCTTCAACCAACGATGCGCTTCTTAACTCAAGAAATTTCAAGCTCTGTTGTTCTTACCATAAGGACCATGGCCATATAATTGAAAATTGCAAGACCTTTAAGCAATTTTTGGAAGGGTTGGTGACCAAGGGTTACTTTTCCGAGTACATGAAGAAAGGGGAAACAACAAGGAAGAAAAATGGCATGCAAATGGAGGGTTTGTGTGGATTTTACTGATGTTAACAAAGCTTGTTGTAAAGATAGCTTCCCACTACCAACAATTGATCAATTGGTGGATTCAACCACCGGACATAAAAAAATGAGCTTTTTGGATCCCTACTTAGGTTACCATCAAGTTCCTCTATTTGGCCCGATCAAGAGAACACAACTTTCATCACCACCATGGGCTTATACTATTACGAGGTCATGCCATTCGGCCTGAAGAATGCTTGAGTAACTCACCAACGTTTGGTCACTAAGACGTTTAGAGATGAAATTGACAAGTCCATGGACTTGTACGTAAATGACATGTTGGTTAATAGTAAGAAGGGAGTTGACCACGTATCTAAGTTAAACACTACATTTCAAATTTTTTGGCACTATAGAATGAAGCTCGACAAGGAAAAATGCACCTATGGGGTGAGTTCATGAAATATTTTAGGTTTCATGGTAAACAATAGGGGAATAGAGACAAACCCAGAGAAGTACAAGCCTTACAAGACTTGGGAAGGGTGACAAACCTAAAGGAGTTATAAAAAACTAACATGTATGGTTACAACCCTAAACAGGTTAATTTTCAACTGTTTAGACATGTTATAACCCTTCTTTGAAGCATCAAAGAAATCTCGAGTTTTCCTATGGGATGAGGAGTGTGATAAAACTTTAGCCGATTTGAAGAACTATCTCAGTAGCCCTCCCCTAATTTCAATCCCAAAACCCCAGGAGTAGTTCTATGTATACCTTTCCTCCTCAGCAAAAGCAGTAAGTGCAGCTTTAATAAGAGAAGACAATGGAGAGCAAAAATCGGTTTACCATGTTAGTAAAAGCCTGGTAGGGGTTGAATTAAACTATTTGCCGATTGAAAAACTTGTTCTAGTACTAATCACGACCTGTAGATGTCTTTGTCATTATTTTGATACTCATTCAATCAAAGTTTTTACATCAAGCCCAATGAAGGCCTCACTATGCCGAGCTAATTTATCAGGAATAATGGAGAATTGATGGGTAAAACTTAACATATTTCAAATTATAAGTGGAGGTCTCTGCAATAGAAGACATAACTTTAAATTTTCTTTGAATGCAAGTTATAAAAATACTAATAGGAGCTATAATTTTGCTAATGAAAAAGAATGAGCATGTGCAAATTTTGCTTTATATTTTATTTGGTGACATAACCTATGGTACTAATAGTATTTTGAAGTTTTTTTTTAGTTTATACTTTTTATTGCTATATTCAAAATAGTTGTTTGCCAACCCAGTGGAGACACTTGGTTCCTGTGGGGGATCAATTCATTTAGCGGGAGATCCCGTGTTCGAATCCCCTCATGTGCAAATTCCCTTTGGCCAACGTCAGGCTCAGTTTCATGACTGGGTATGAGTCCCACATCCAATGTGGAGTACGGGAGAACTTAGGGGAAAGTCCAAAAAAAAAAAAGAAACAAAAAAATATAAACAAAATAGTTGCTTGCTCTATGCTTCATTGCGCAGATCAAATGGTAAAGAATCTCAGTTGGAACTAAGAGATTCTCAAGTTCGAATGATGAGGCCCACACTCCCCCTCTCCCTCTGCTAGGATCGAACAGGTGTATCTATGATCGATTGCATTAAATTTATTTTTTGCTTGCTCTAGCTAATTTATCTTGCATTTAGAGCCATAAATGAACTTATGGACCGATTACGATATCATTAAATACTTTAGGATTTCATTTTTCCATGGAGAGTGCTTTTTGTCTCAAGTCCTTACAAAGTTCGCAATTTTTTATTAAGTTTTTGAGTGGGTTTTTATATTCTTTTATATCAATATATGCAGCCCCGCTCCAAAAAGGAACGGTCTATATCTTTTAGAAAAAGATGTTCCATCCGTTTTGAGGTGTAAATAGATATATTTTTTATGAAATTTGGTGAAAGTGATTGTAATAAGTAATTCATCTCTACAGAAGTTTACTAAAAAATTCAAATCAAAAGTTAGGGTAATAGAAAATTAATATATATGATCCAAAAAATAAGTAAAAAAATAAAGCTCAATTTTTTTATTTATTATGCTAAAAGCTAACCAGCAACCATTGTGCCATTAATTTATGACAATAGATTTAAAAATAACCAACTAAATGTGGTTGACAATATCCAAAGTATAAGTGTTAGATCTTAGCCTCGTACTAGAGTGGGGAAAAGAGTTGCTAATTGGCTAAATGGAGATTCAAAAAAATCTCATTTATAACTTGCAACCAAAAATATGTTTCCAAATCCGCCTAAGTGAAAGTGAAACTCATGATTTCTCACTAGTTAAGACATGGTGGTTAAAATTAACTCCAAATGCATAATCCAATTGGGATTAGCCTTTTTATTATCGCAAACTAAAGCCTTGTACGTGACCATAAATAACTCTATAATTTGATTAGATATTATATAAGCATGGTATTTTCGCAAATGCACAATGTACATCTATGTTTATATTACTCCTCCTTTCCACCACCACTTCCATGAGATTCCAGCTACCACCCTTACAATGAATTAAACATAAACAATTAATTTGTGACATTTATGAAAAATTCAAACACAAACAAACACTGAAAGAAACAAAACAAAGTCATTAAAGTTAAGCAACTAATTTATGATCTCTATGAAAAATTCAAACACAAACACACACCGAATATAAAAAGAAGAAAAGGAAGAAGTGAGAGAAACAGAAGATGAGGGTGGTGGTCATAATTTGGGAGATGAAGAAAGCAAGAAACCCTAATTCTGTATACATTTTTCCCTCACTTTTTTATGAAAAGAAGATGGATCCCAAGGGCACATAATAAGCAAAATGAATAAGTTCATAATGACATTATAAGCTTTCATTGTTTTAACAAGGTTTGGGTAGTTGTCCATGGTCTTAAGCTTTCTTTCTTAAGATTACTCTTTTGAATTATTGATTTATTTTGAACAATAAAATGGTAGAATAGTTTCTTTTTTTGTAAAGATTATTTCATCGGGTTGTATTTATTTGAACTTTTGAAAAGTAAAACTTTAGCTAAAAAATTGTAAATGTATTACTTTGTTAATTGGATTAATTGATGAAATTATGTAGTAGCTACCTACATCACGAGCAGGTGCCAAAATTATATTTCTTATTGTTTTTAAGTCACTTTTATGTCAATATTATGTCACTAACCTATTACTTTTTTAAGTCACTTATATGAACTTTTTATGACACTGCTTCTTAAGTCACTTGAGGATAAATCGGAAAGTGACTTAAACAATCATTTAAGAGACTTAATTATATTTTATTTTTTACACTGATTCGGCCCATGTCAGCAACTATGATTGAATGTTTTTCTACTTCACACTGATTCGGCCCTTCCCAAGCAAGTAAGTGTACACTAATTTGTCCCAAGTCAAGCGATTACTTGTGTAGTGTCTTGTCACACATCATGTAGGCAAGTGTTGGGTTAAAAAAAATTCAAACAACTATTTTCGACCCATCACGAACGATGGATGAGAGCAAACCTCCACTTTTATAGTGTAGCGAATGGAATTCATAAGCCTAACCTCAACTCTCTGCTTGCATTTCGATTCATAGAGTTTTAGAAAAGGATGATTGGTTGTCAAGTACACATAAGATTATATATGGCATAAGATCGATCTTCATCTTCTAAGGCCTAGGCGATTGAGTCCGTTGAAGGTGAAAGGTGATGGTAGGGGGTGGAGTAAGAGGGGGAGGGGCGGAGTGGAAGGTGTTGGTCGGGGCATAGGAGGAGGGAAGGTGTCGGTAGGGGCGGGGGAGGAAGACAAGGAGTGGAAGGCACAGGGGAGGAGGGGTGGGGGTAGTGGTGGAGAAGAACATATTTTTATTTCAATTTTCTAGATGTATGTCATTTAAAAACTTAAAAACAATTTATTTTTTTTATCTCAGAGACTTAATTTATTTAAGTAATAAAAACTTACAAGAATAAATTTGTTACACCGTGCATCGCACCAATTTATGTACTTGTTATGGGTAACAACCATACCCAAAGTATTTATCATTCAAATAAAAAGAATGAAAACGTAGCCTTAAATTTGAACATGGAGGATTGACCCTCCCACAAACATACTACTAAAAATGCATTGAGGAGGACGATGATATGTATTATGATAAATACTTAACACAAAAAAAAAAAAAAAAATTACCTTACAAATACATTTTACATTAATCAATTTGAGGCAGATACATTTGACTTTATAAATTTAGTTTTTGCCAAAACTAAATATTGTTTTTGACAAATCAAAGTAAATTTACAGAGTGCGGAGTAGAATTAATTAAGCTTTTCTTATTTATTTTTTTCAAAAAAAAAAAGAAAAATACAATTAAACCTCTATAAATTAATAGTTTCAAGACAAAAAAAAATCTATAATTTCAAGAATATTGAATTAATAAATCAAGTCATTCTTTCTTCTTCTTCTTCTTCTTCTTCTTCTTCTTTTTTATTATAAATATTGTACATGATAGTTAGTTTCTCTCTTTGCTAACTATTCTTTAATCAAGTAAAAAGCTTTAATAAAACAACTTGTCATACATATAACAATGGTTTCTCAACTCAAATGTGTGAAAAAAAAATCAACAATGATACATGAAATGCTAAAAGCATTATGTATTAGAAAATTATTATTTTATATATTACATAAGACCTATATGAAGTTTTTATAATGTATTATCTTATAAATTTAACGAATTATTAATTTAAAACATTATCGATCTTAAGCCGGGACTGGCAAAAAATATTATTTAATTGATGTTATTAATTACTCAGGCATTAAATCATCGAGGTTCTACATCACCTAAGTAAATGAAAGGAAAAAAAAAAGAGGAAAAACTTGAGACAATAAAAAAATTGTAAGAGATTGAAGAAAGCATTAAATGTAGGTAGGAAAGGAAATTAAGGAGGTAGGAAAAGTTACATATTTAATATATATAATAAATAGAAGAGAAGGGAAGAGAAGGCAGGTGCACTTGTACCACTACAACTTTACCACCTCTGTACATATTTCAATAATCTTACTCTACTTCATAATTATCCTCGAATAGTAAACGTACTCCCCACTTTTTCACCACCAATATGTTTGGTTTTAATGATCTTATATTTACCACTATTTCACCTGGCCCTTTCCAACGGGACTTCGTGAATTCATCATAATAGTGCCCCGGAAATCACCGATGCCCATAACTGTATGCTCCAGGCAAGTAATGTTGCCTAGATTACTGAGGATATGTGTTATTATTGGGTCTGAGTCATGACAAGACTCACTGAAAGTTAAATACACTCTGACTTCAGACAAGTTACATGATTTGACTTTGTTTATCACTTCCAAAATGGCAAAATAAGTATAGACCTTTGGAAAAACGATTCTTCCTCTAAAAGTGTGTTGCAGCTTCAACAAAACTGAATTCCTCGTAAAAGTGTGATTGCAGAACCACTCTGGAATAACTCTTCCCGGAAGAGTGATGTTTTCACCGAATCGTACATAGGAGTGCAAACTGCGCCTTCTCTGCACCTACCGAGGTAATACAGTGAAGCCGCACAATCAGTTAAAACACTATATATATATTACATATATATGACCCAAAAAATAAGTAAAAAGAAAAAAGCTATATATTTTTTTATTTAGTATGCTAAAAGCTAACCAGACCATTGTGCCATTAATTCATGACAACAGATTTAAAAATGACCAACTAAATGTGGTTGAGAATATCCAAGTACGTGTAAGTGATAGATCTTAGCCTACTACAAGAGTGGGGAAAAGAGTTGCTAATTGGCTAAATGGAGATTCAATATAAACTCATTTATAACTTGCAACCAAAAATATGTTTCCAAATCCGCCTACATGAAAGTGAAATTCATGATTTCTCACTAGTTAAGATATGATGGTTAAAATTAACTCAAAATGCATAATCCAATTGGGATTAACCTTTTCGTTATCGCAAACTAAAGCCTTATATGTGGCCATAAATAACTCGACAATTTGATTAGATATTGTATAAGCATGGTATTTTTTCAAATGCACAATGTACATCTATGTTTATATTACTCCTTTCCACCTCCACTTCCATGAGATTACAGCTACCACCCTCACAATGAATTAAACGTAAACAACTAATTTGTGATATTTATGAAAAATTCAAACACAAGCAAACACTGAACAAAACAAAAACAAAGTTATTAAACTTAAGCAGCTAATTTTTGATCTCTATGCAAAATTCAAGCACAAAAACACACCGAATATAACAAGAAGAAAAGGAAGAAGTGAGAGAAACAGAAGATGAAGGTGGAGGATAGAATTTGGGGGATAAAGAAAGCAAGAAACCCTAATTCTGTATACATTTTTCCCACGCTTTTTTATGAAAAGAAGTTGGATCTCAAGGGCACATAATAAGAAAAATGAATAAGTTAATAGAGACATTATAAGCTTTCATTGTTTTACTTGTCCATGGTGTTAAGCTTTCTTTCTTAAGATTACTTTTTGGATTATTAATTTATTTTGAACAATAAAATGGTAGAATAGTTTCTCATTTTGTAAAGATTATTTCATTGGGTACGCTGTATTCGTTTGAACTTTTTGTATAGTAAAACTTTAGCTAAAAACTTAAAAATGTATTACTTTGTTAATTGGATTAATTGATGAAATTATGTACTAGCTACCTACATTACGAGCAGGTGCCAAAATTATATTTCTTATTATTTTTATGTCACTAACCTATGACTTTTTTGGGTCACTCATACGAACTTTTTATGACACTGCTTCTTAAATCACTCGAGGATAAACTGGAAAGTGACTTAAATGATCATTTAAGAGACTTAATTTTATTTTATTTTTTACACTGTTTCGACCCATGTCAGCGACTACGATTGAATGCTTTTCTATTTCACATTGATTAGGCCCTTCCCAAGCGAGTAAGTGTACACTAGTACTAATTCGGCCCAAGTCAAGTGAGTACTTGTGTAGTATTTCGTCACACGTCATGTAGGTAAGTGTTGGGTTAAAAAATATTTTGAAACAACTATTTTTGACCCATCACCAACTATGGATGAAAGCCAAACCTCCACTCTTATAGTGTAGCGAGCGGAAATTCATAAGCCTAACCTCAACTCTCTGCTTGCATTTTGATTCGTAGAATTTCAAAGAAGGATGATTGGTTGTCAAGTACACAATAAGACTAAAATGGCATAAGATTGAGCTTCGTCTTCTAAGGCCCGGGCGATTGAGTCCGCTGAAGGTGAAAGGTGATGGTAGGGGTGGAGGAGGCGGGGAAGGCATCGGTAGGGGCAGGGGAGGAGGGAAGGTGTCGATAAGGGCCGGGCAAGAGGGGGGGGGGTAGGAATGGCAATGAGTCGGGTATAGGGTGGGTTTGGCTATCACCAAAACCGACCCGCATGTACCCTAGCCCGCCCCGAACCTGAGACAGATTTTTAAAAAAACCCAAACCCACTCTGCAAGCATACCTAGGAGCCCCGCCCCACCCCGCCTTGAATTATTCTTATATATATAAATAGAGAAGGAAATGTGTTAATGTATATACAAATGTGTAAGTGTAAAGATCTAATGGCCCACATTTGGTCAAAAAATGTCTAGTTTTTTTTTTGAAAATAAATACAATTGATAAACGCATAATATTGTCATGCATAAGCTCTTTCCCAGAGTCGCATGACGCGTATGTTGCTTTAATTCTGCCTAATTATCCGCTTATCTTGAGATTAGTGTCTTAGCGAGTTTTGTATCTAACATGGCCCAAGTTGGTGTGTATTTTGTAGTATTCCATGTGTTTGTAGGATTGGAGTACAATGGCATTGCATGAAGTGATCAAGAGTAAGCTCGGAGGCTTGCAAAGTGCTGAGTGAACAAGTTCCAGACCCATGATCGATCATGGGCAAAGCCATGATCGATCATGGTTGCAAGATTTTCTGGCAGAGCACTTCCATGATCGATCATGGGCATAACCATGATCGATCATGGCCCTTGCAACTTGGCCATTTCACACCCAAAATGGGCTATTTTAGTGGTTCAAGTTATTTTAGATATTTAGTTAGATATTTTGCAATATTTTAGTATATGTTATTTTTCTTAGCTTCTAGGCTAAGACATCTAAGTTTTTGTACAAATTCTAGAGAGAAGTGGGAGCTAAAACCTTGTAATTTCTTCTTCTTCTTGTAAGTTTACTTTGATTTTAAGAAATGAATGCTTCTTCTATAATTCTGGTTTCGAGTATTATGGAGTAGTCTTTTACTAAGGTTACGGAGGTGAACCGCGATATAATATTCGGTGATTTATGGCTCAATCCATGTTTAAAGTTTGAGAAATAGTTGTAAATCCTTTTCTTCTTCATTTCCTCCATTGTTGCAAGCTTTCTAGGTATTTTCATATTAAGTTAAGACTTTATATGCCTTGTATATTTAGTTCTTGGTTGTTAATGAATATACAACATATTTATATGGTTCTAGAAAGCTTGTAGTCCCTTTCCCCCATCCATGGAGTTTTTCCATCTTCATAGAAATTATGAATAGTTCTTAAAACTCCATAGATGGATTTCAAATTTGTTTAGCTTATCTTTGATTCATTTATTGATATATTGAGTGCTTATTACACTTTATGTGATACTTAGACTCTTTATTTTCTACCATATGTGATAAATGATGAGTTGACAAATTGATCCCATAAACTTCATTCCGTTTCATTGTTAGGATTCACTTTATAATTTTCATTCTTTAAATCATGAGATTGCATACATTTGCTTTATGTTAAATCTTTTTATGATGAGTTTATCATATCTATCTCGGATTAGCTTCATCGGGAATGGGTTGCCTTGCTTCACACCCGTAGCTAAGAGATAGGAACGATAACCTCGTCTTTGGTGGAATATTGTTTGTTTCTCTCTTGATATAGCTTCAATCCGGGAATGAGGCGCCTAGCGTCGCACCCTTTGCTATTGAGAGATACACCAACATTCCCCTTATCTTGAGAAACCTTGTGTTGAAATCTTTGTATGAGCTATCGATCACCGTCTATTAAATCGTAACTAACCTCCACCTACCTTAGTGCTTTCTTATTAATTTTCGCATCTGTTTTACATTTACGTTGTTCTACAACAAACCAACTCACAGAAACCAGAAAATCACTTAATCCGAAATCCATTCCATTCCTTTTCACTTATCCCGGTGGTTCGACACTCGGACTTCCGAGACTATATTACAACTTGACGTGCCTGCACTTGGGCTCTATCGCAACGCGCTATTTAAGCGGCGTCAAGTTTTTGGCGCCGTTGCCGGGGATAAGGCAAAAGGCGGATTCTGGGTTTTGTATAAAACCATTCTGTAAGTATTTCTCTCTATTTGATTAATTTATTTTTCTCCCTTATTTTCTGTTTTATTTTGTAGAGTTCCCAAGGAGTGATTCGAATCATTGTCCAAGCCCATGCAAGGGCGATTGTTTGTGGATATTCGAATTAGCCCTCCCACATCTCCAAGAATGGCAAACCAAGGTAGAGCCGCGGATCACGAGAGCGATAATGAAGGGGAAGGTGCCAACAATGTTCCTCATGTTAGGACCATGAGAGACTACCTTCAACCGCCTCGGGCAACTTCGAATTCGTGCATTGTGCTTCCCGCTGGCCAAGCCGGAGCATTCTCTTTCAAACCGGGTATGCTTCAACATATCCCTTCTTTTCATGGTATGGAGTCGGAAAACCCATACTTGCACTTGAAAGACTTTGAAGAAGTCTGCTCCACATTTCGTGAGGCAAATATTAATGAGGATGTCATGCGTTTAAAGCTCTTTCCTTTCTCCCTAAAAGATAAAGGAAAAATTTGGCTAAATGCTCAAAGACCACAATCAATTCGGTCTTGGCAAGAACTTCAAGCGGAATTTCTAAAAAAATTCTTTCCCGTGCATAGAACCAATGCTTTAAGAAGGGCGATATCTAATTTTTCGCCAAAAGAAAATGAAACTTTTTATAAGTGTTGGGAAAGATACAAGGAACTTCTAAACGCATGCCCTCACCATGGTCACGAAACGTGGAGCCTTCTTAGTTTTTTCTATGAATCTCTCACCCCTGATATGCGTACGTTTGTTGAGACCATGTGTAATGGTCAATTTTTAAGTAAGAATCCCGATGAGGCTTTATTGTATTTTGATGAATTAGCGGAAGGTGCCCAAAATTGGAACACCTATTCCGAGGAACCCAAAGCAAAAACTCAAGGAAGGGGTGGGTTGTACCAAGTGTCTAATGAGGATGACATGGGTGCGAGGTTATTCCAATTGTCTAAGAAAGTAGAGGCAATGGAAGCAAGTAAGTTTAAGGAGGTCAACGTAGTATCCTCGAGTCAGTTGTGTGTCATTTGTGAAAATTCAGGACACACCACCGAGGATTGTCCTACCATTCCCGCTTTCCGGGAAGTCCTCAAAGATCCCGCCCAAGTCAATGCTTTACACCAGTACAACCAAAACCGTAACCAAAACGATCCTTATTCTCAAAGGTACAATGAAGGATGGAAGAATCACCCCAATTTCAGTTGGGGAGGAAATCAAAGTCAGAACCACAACCAATATAATCAGAACCAAAGGCAACAACAACAACCTCAAAACTCTTTTGTTCCACCTCAGAATCAAAATCCCAACCAAAACTTGGAAGCTTTGTTGAGATCATTTGTGGACAAAACGGATCGTGATGTGAGTGAGTTAAAAACTCAAATGTCTAAACTCACCACCGCCCTAGCTACCCAAGAGAAGGGAAAATTCCCCTCTCAACCTTTAGCGAATCCTAGAGGTCAAGTTCAAGTAGTAGAGGGAGGAGAGTCTAGCTCCAAGATAGAAGAACTCAAATCTATCACAATCTTGAGAAGTGGTAAGGAGGTAGACAAAACTATTGTTCCTAAAACCCCCAAGGTGGCGGACATAGTTAATCCCACGCATGTTGAGGAGTCGGAGGTAGAAAAAGTTGTGAGTGAAGAGAAGAAGAGAGAGGAAGAGAGACAAGGAAAGGAGGATCTTGAGAAAATCAAGAACGGAATTAAGGTCCCTTTCCCGGAGAGATTGAACCAACCATCCAAATCTAATACTGAGATTTTGGATGTGTTTCGACAAGTAAAAATCAACATTCCATTGCTTGACGCGGTCAAGCAAATACCTTCGTATGCTAAGTTCCTCAAGGACTTATGCACGACAAAACGAAGGTTGAATGTTAAGAAGAAGGCCTTTATGGCGGAGCAAGTGAGCTCGCTCATGCAAGGCACAAGAGCCCCTAAGTTCAAGGACCCCGGTTGCCCCACAATTTCGTGTGTCATAGGAAATTGTAGGATCAAAAATGCTTTGCTAGATTTGGGAGCAAGTGTGAACGTACTCCCATATTCTGTATATCAACAATTGGGGTTGGGTGAGTTGAAACCCACGAGGGTTACTATTCAATTAGCGGACCGATCCGTTAAGATACCAAGAGGGATAGTCGAAGATGTGCTTGTTCAAATTGACAAGTTTTATTTTCCCATTGACTTTATCATCCTCGACATGCAACCCGTGTCGAATCCCGCTAAGGAGATTCCAGTTATCCTTGGGCGACCATTTCTTGCTACTTCTAATGCCATAATAAATTGCAAGAATGGAATTGTGAAGTTAGCATTTGGAAACATGACTTTAGAGCTAAACGTGTTCTCTTTGAGCAATCAAAGAGACGACGATGATGATGAGGAAAGTGAACACGTAAACATGATAGAGTCATGTATCCAAGACCACTTTGTGGCAAATTTCGAATCGAAGTCAATGGAAGGTTATCTAACCACTTCCGATGAACTCGAGGATTGTATGCAAGTGTTTTCCTTGTGTGACAAACAGGTTGAGTTTTTGGAGAAAGAGGAAAACACACAATCTCCCACCAAAAAGCTTGAAGGAAAAATGGATCTCAAGCTATTGCCGAGCAATTTGAAGTATGCCTTTTTGGGACCTTCAGATACCTTCCCAGTTATCATCTCGTCCGAACTTTCGGATGACCAAGAAGGAAGGTTAGTTCATTTGCTTGGTAAATATAAAAAAGCTTTTGGTTGGACTCTTGCCGACCTCCAAGGAATAAGCCCTTTGATTTGTACACATAAAATTCACTTGGAGGATGGGGCAAAAACATCAAGGCAATTTCAACGCCGGTTGAATCCTAACATGCAAGAGGTGGTTAGGAACGAGGTGTTGAAATTATTGGATGCAAAGATCATCTATCCAATCTCGGATAGTAAATGGGTTAGTCCAACTCAAGTGGTACCGAAAAAATCGGGTCTTACGGTAGTCAAGAACGACTCAAACGAGTTGATTCCACAAAGAGTCACCACCGGGTGGCGAATGTGTATTGACTACCGTAAACTCAATGAGGCTACTCGTAAAGATCATTTCCCCCTCCCCTTTTTGGATCAAACTCTAGAGAGGGTAGCGGGTCATGAATATTACTCTTTCCTCGATGGTTTTTCCGGGTACAATCAAATTGAGATTGACCTAGATGATCAAGAAAAAACCACCTTTACATGTCCTTTTGGTACCTTCGCTTATCGAAGAATGCCCTTTGGTCTATGTAATGCACCGGCCACTTTCCAACGGTGCATGCTAAGTATCTTTAGCGATATGGTGGAAAGGACTTTGGAAGTTTTTATGGATGACTTTACCGTCTATGGTAAGTCATTCGACAATTGCTTGGCTAACCTGGAACAGGTCTTGGGAAGATGCGTGGAAAAACAATTGGTATTGAACTGGGAGAAGTGCCATCTTATGGTTACCAAGGGAATTGTTTTGGGGCACATCATTTCTTCAGAAGGAATCGAGGTGGATAAAGCTAAAATTGAGTTGATTGCTAAACTTCCTACACCGAAGAATGTCAAAGATGTTCGATCTTTTCTAGGACATGCCGGGTTTTATAGGAGGTTTATCAAGAACTTCAGTTCCATTTCCAAGCCCATGTGTAGTCTACTTCTCAAGGATGCACCCTTTCAGTGGGATGCCAAGTGCGAGGAAGCCTTTGTCTCTCTGAAGCATATGCTTACTACTGCGCCGATTATGCAGACACCGGACTGGAGCTTGCCATTCGAGCTTATGTGCGACGCAAGTGACTATGCGGTGGGAGCGGTTCTTGGTCAACGAAAAGACAAGAAACCGGGTGTGATATACTATGCAAGTAGGACCTTGAATGATGCGCAAATGAACTACACCACGACAGAGAAAGAGCTTCTAGCAATTGTCTTCGCCCTAGACAAGTTCCGATCCTATTTGATAGGATCGCCAATTGTGATTTTCACGGATCACGCGGCATTGAAGTATCTATTCACAAAGAAAGATGCCAAGCCGCGGCTTTTGAGGTGGATACTCTTATTGCAAGAATTTCATTTAAGCATCAAGGACAAAAAGGGAGTCGAGAACGTGGTGGCCGATCATCTGTCTCGACTCACTTTTACGAACAACATTGAAGAAAGCCCGATCCAAGATTCGTTTCCAGACGAACAATTATTGGCAATCTCGACGCTCCCATGGTATGCAGACATTGTAAATTATCTTGTAACTGACAAGATACCAAAGTCATGGGGCGCACAAGATAGAAAAAGGTTTTTGAGTGAAGTGGGTCGATTCTATTGGGATGAACCGTACCTGTTTAAGTATTGTGCGGATCAGATTATCAGACGGTGCATCCCAGAGGAAGAAGTGGAGAGAGCTCTATCTTTCTGTCATTCTGAGGCTTGCGGAGGACACTTCTCGGCAAAGAAGACCACCGCGAAGATTCTGCAAAGTGGATTGTATTGGCCGTCGCTTTTTAAGGACGCACAACGCTTTTGCAAGGCATGTCAAAGATGCCAAATGCTTGGAGGGATCTCCAAGAGGAATATGATGCCTCTCAACCCAATTCTGATGATCGAAATCTTCGACTGTTGGGGCATCGATTTTATGGGACCATTCCCATCCTCCTACGGTAATCTTTATATTTTAGTTGCCGTAGATTATGTTTCGAAATGGGTGGAAGCCCAAGCGTGTAAGAAAAACGATCACAAAGTGGTGATCCGATTTCTGAAAGAACACATTCTTGCACGTTTTGGCACCCCCAAGGCAATAATAAGCGATGGCGGTACTCACTTTTGCAATAAACCGTTTCAATCATTAATGCAAAAGTACGGTGTAAATCACAAAGTATCGCTCGCTTATCACCCTCAGACTAACGGTCAAGCCGAGCTGGCAAATAGGGAGATCAAACAGATTCTAGAGAAAACAGTAAACCCGAACCGCAAGGATTGGTCATTAAGACTGACCGACGCACTTTGGGCCTACCGTACTGCGTACAAAACAACTCTAGATATGTCTCCCTATCGCATTGTATATGGAAAACCATGTCATTTGCCAGTAGAGTTGGAACACAAATCATACTGGGCAACTAAGATGGTTAACTGTGATTTCGAAAAAGCCGGGCTTGACCGTAAGTTGCAAATTGATGAAATCGAGGAATTGAGAAGAGATGCATATGATAATGCGAAGATAAGCAAGGAACGTGCCAAAATTTTTCATGATAAATCTATTTTAAGGAAAGAATTCAAACTTGGGCACAAAGTTCTTATTTATGATACTCGTCTGCATCTCTTCCCCGGGAAATTGAAGTCTCGTTGGACCGGCCCATACATTGTCCGTCATGTATTTCCTTTTGGGGCTGTGCAAGTTGAGGATCCCAAAACCGGCTATGTTTTTAAAGTAAATGGACAACGTTTAAAGCCATTTTTAGAATTCCCAATTCGAGAGGAGTCCACCCCTTTCGAAGACCCGACTTATGCCTAACAAGCATAGGTCGATTCTGTAAATAATGTTTTTTTTTGTAGTATTTTTGAGTTTCAGGAATTTTTGGGCGAGATTGGATCGAGCTGGACCAAGTTGGGGGGAGTGGAAAGGTGTTTCAAGTGAAGAAATCTCATGGGAAAATTTTTGTTGAAGGCATGATCGATCATGGTTATACCCATGATCGATCATGGGATCCAATTGAGGAGGCAGTGCACTTCCATGATCGATCATGGGCAAAACCATGATCGATCATGGTGAAATTTTCCTGCGGCAGTAGACTTCCATGATCGATCATGGGCAAAGCCATGATCGATCATGGTCCCTCTTAAAAACAGAGCAGCCGTTTCTAAACCCCAAAAATCGTGCCCCATTTTCTCTCTAACCCCCATTTCTCTCCATCTCCCTTCTTCAAACCTTCAACAATCATCATATCAAACCCTCCCCTAGCCTTTCCACCTCCATAAACTCTCAATTTCACCCCCAAACTCCAAACCCATCTACTATCAACACCTCTTTCTCTCTACCCCCAAACCCCAAACCCCCAATTTCGAGCCCTACTCCCCAAAATTTTGAAATTTCTCTCTATTTCTCCCCTCTCCCCACATCAATGGCTGCCATTACTCCAGTTAACAAGCCAGAAGAGCTTCAAGCCGCGAGGGGTGGGTACCGCGGGTTCCGTAGCCGTCAGGAGTACGATTGGTGGAATTACGCTTTCAGGAACCGGGCTGTGATGATCGAGAGGCCTGTGATTATTGGTGCCTTGGACGATTTCCCTCAAATGGGAACATTCGAAAGACACGAGGGGTGGGTTCAATATTTGCGACAACCAGGTAATCAATGTAATCTCACTCTATGTCGTGAATTTGTAGCAAGTTTGGTGCGTGTGCCCAATGCTGCTTATGCCTATGTTGCCCACGTACGTGGGAGAACTGTTCCTTTCAACCTCGAGGTTGTTAGTAGAGTCACGGGGATTCCGGCATTGCCGGATGGCAGCTATGACCTCCCTCATTCAGCCCGTATTTTATACCCCACTGATGACGAGTTGGCTACGTTCTTAGCCGGTCGTCCAATGACTTGGATTGGCACGCAATTCGATAGGAACAATTTAGCACCACAATTCAGGACCCTGTGGCTTGTTGTAGCCAATGCGTTAGATCCCACCTCGCACATTCAACATTTGTACACCTATCATGCCTATGTTCTATATGTAATTGCTCGCAATAGGCCGTGTTGTTTGGTTCGCTATATAATGCGAAAAATCATGAAAGTCTATGACACGGTAGCCCATAACGAAACGATAAAATTTGGTGTGCTTCTGACCCGCATTTGTTTGGAGGCGGGTGTCCAAGAAAGGGACACCGATATCAGAAAGATACAGCGGGCCCCGATAAACAGGTCCACCCAGGCTAGAGCCGCCGGACAACTGAGAAATAGGCCAAGTTCTTCCACAGCCGCACCACAACAGGGGGATAGCGAAGAAGAAGGGGCAGAGGAAGCAGGAGCGGATGTTCCGGGTCAGTCAAGGCGTAGAAGAAGGGCAAGCTCTGGGCCTGTGGATGACAATAGGGAGTTCATTAGAGAGCAGTTTGAGCAGATGACTGCTTTGATGCAGACCGGGTTTGCTAGCGTCAACGAGAGGGTAGAGATTATGGTATTGCGTCAGGACCGTTTGGAGGCAGATATTGCAGCTCAGGTCGAGGCACGAGTTGCAGCTCAGATGACGACTCAGCAGGAGTTCATACGCCAGCAGTTCGAGGCGTTGTATGGTCGTTTTCCACCACCCCCACCTTCTGATATGTGATGATGATGTGATAGCCTGAAAACTCTTTAAGTACCTATATTTATGCTTAGTTTTATTTTATTTCTTTTGGGTTGTATTAGAATTGAGACTTGATGTTAACTCTAGAACTTGGTTTTAATGATTGAATATTATAGTTTTTGCTTTTGAATTCTAATTCTAACCCATTTTGTGAATAGTTTTTGTTTATCTCTTATTTTTGTCTCATGGAGAGCAAAGTCATTGTAGCCCTTCCGTGCGTTGTTGTTGTTCTCTTTACATTGAGGACAATGTGTGTTTCAAGTGGAGGGGGGTACGTTATTTTGTGTTTATTTTGTTTGGCTTGCTATCAGTCATTCCCATGAGTAGAAGAGATTTGTTCAATTTTTTTTAGAAGTTTGAAAATTGATGATTGATTGATATTTTGTTCGATGAAGATTATTGTTTCATTAGCTTTTGGCATGAATTCTTTGATCTAGATAGGAATTTGAATGATAATCTAAATTGCCTTGCTCCACTTAGTCTCATATCCCATTATATTCTCATGCTCCACATGCTAGATTGCTTCGGTTGTTTTCAATTCGGTAATAACACCTAGATTTATTTTCATTGAGAAAAGAAAAATTTTTGTCCAAAAATAATGGAAGCTCTTTCGAAAAGATCCTCCAATGAGAGGACAAAAGCATAGCACTTTAATAACTTGGATGACTTTTATCCTAATATTGACTTAAAGCTTCACTTGACTAAATCTTAAGTCTCTTTGTCTAATATTATGGATGGGTATAGGTTGCCATATGGGAAAGGGTGAATAGCTTCCTTTAAGCTCCAATGAATGAGCAGAATTTTGAAAAAAATTTCATAAGTGAGACCGCTGCCCCCCATAGAGACGAAAACCACCCTGATCTAATTTAGCGAAATTTTCAAGTAAAAGATAAAGAAAGTGCTTAGAATCGACATATCTTGGAGCTTTTGTTTTTGAAAAAGTTCTCTCTTCCTTCTTGAATGATTATGACTCTTTGTGTTTATATCGAATTGTTTGAATCGAAGTCTGGTATTTGAGCATTGGAGAATATGGGATTGTGTTCTAAAGGAGATAGGTGAATTAGATGATCATTCAAAAGTCCGTCATTCTGGAAAATTGACAATAATGCCTCTTGCTTTGCAAATTGAAACTTGAATCTTCATTCTCACCATTCATCATGATCAAACTTCCAATGTTTGTAGGTATCATTTCTGAAAACCTTCACGAGATGCAACTCGTCTTCTTTGGGAACTTAGAAGTTAACATCTTTTTGTATAGTGTTTTATTTTTGTAATTATATATTTTTGTCTTGCTAAGGGACTAGCAAGAGATAAGTTGAGGGGAGTTGATAAACGCATAATATTGTCATGCATAAGCTCTTTCCCAGAGTCGCATGACGCGTTTGTTGCTTTAATTCTGCCTAATTATCCGCTTATCTTGAGATTAGTGTCTTAGCGAGTTTTGTATCTAACATGGCCCAAGTTGGTGTGTATTTTGTAGTATTCCATGTGTTTGTAGGATTGGAGTACAATGGCATTGCATGAAGTGATCAAGAGTAAGCTCGGAGGCTTGCAAAGTGCTGAGTGAACAAGTTCCAGACCCATGATCGATCATGGGCAAAGCCATGATCGATCATGGTTGCAAGATTTTCTGGCAGAGCACTTCCATGATCGATCATGGGCATAACCATGATCGATCATGGCCCTTGCAACTTGGCCATTTCACACCCAAAATGGGCTATTTTAGTGGTTCAAGTTATTTTAGATATTTAGTTAGATATTTTGCAATATTTTAGTATATGTTATTTTTCTTAGCTTCTAGGCTAAGACATCTAAGTTTTTGTACAAATTCTAGAGAGAAGTGGGAGCTAAAACCTTGTAATTTCTTCTTCTTCTTGTAAGTTTACTTTGATTTTAAGAAATGAATGCTTCTTCTATAATTCTTGGTTTCGAGTATTATGGAGTAGTCTTTTACTAAGGTTACGGAGGTGAACCGCGATATAATATTCGGTGATTTATGGCTCAATCCATGTTTAAAGTTTGAGAAATAGTTGTAAATCCTTTTCTTCTTCATTTCCTCCATTGTTGCAAGCTTTCTAGGTATTTTCATATTAAGTTAAGACTTTATATGCCTTGTATATTTAGTTCTTGGTTGTTAATGAATATACAACATATTTATATGGTTCTAGAAAGCTTGTAGTCCCTTTCCCCCATCCATGGAGTTTTTCCATCTTCATAGAAATTATGAATAGTTCTTAAAACTCCATAGATGGATTTCAAATTTGTTTAGCTTATCTTTGATTCATTTATTGATATATTGAGTGCTTATTACACTTTATGTGATACTTAGACTCTTTATTTTCTACCATATGTGATAAATGATGAGTTGACAAATTGATCCCATAAACTTCATTCCGTTTCATTGTTAGGATTCACTTTATAATTTTCATTCTTTAAATCATGAGATTGCATACATTTGCTTTATGTTAAATCTTTTTATGATGAGTTTATCATATCTATCTCGGATTAGCTTCATCGGGAATGGGTTGCCTTGCTTCACACCCGTAGCTAAGAGGTAGGAATGATAACCTCGTCTTTGGTGGAATATTGTTTGTTTCTCTCTTGATATAGCTTCAATCCGGGAATGAGGCGCCTAGCGTCGCACCCTTTGCTATTGAGAGATACACCAACATTCCCCTTATCTTGAGAAACCTTGTGTTGAAATCTTTGTATGAGCTATCGATCACCGTCTATTAAATCGTAACTAACCTCCACCTACCTTAGTGCTTTCTTATTAATTTTCGCATCTGTTTTACATTTACGTTGTTCTACAACAAACCAACTCACAGAAACCAGAAAATCACTTAATCCGAAATCCATTCCATTCCTTTTCACTTATCCCGGTGGTTCGACACTCGGACTTCCGAGACTATATTACAACTTGACGTGCCTGCACTTGGGCTCTATCGCAACGCGCTATTTAAGCGGCGTCAACAATGTATATATAATTTTTATATTTATATATTTTTATATAAATATAAATATCAGGTCGGGCTGGGTCGGGTTTTTAGAAGGCAAAACCCTAATTCGCCCCGATCGTAAAAAAACCTCCCCGAACCCGCCTCATCCCGATTGGGTCGAGTCCGAAACCTGCCGGGTTGGTTTTTTTTGCCATCCCTAGGGGTGAAGAACATGTTTTTATTTCAATTTTCTAGATGTATGTCATTTACTTAAGTAATAAAAACTTACAAGAATAAATTTGTAATGCCCTCGCATCACACGAATTTATATACTTGTTATGGGTAATAACCATACCCAAAGTATTTAGCATTCAAATAAAAAAGAATGAAAACGTAGCCTTAAATTCGAACAAGGAGGATTCACCCTCCTACAAATTAACACACTACTAAAAATGCATTGAGAAAGAGGATGGTATGTATTAAGATAAATACTTAACACATAAAAATAGAAAAAATTACCTTACAAATACATTTTACATTAATCAATTTGAGACAGATACATTTGACTTTATAAATTTAGTTTCTGCCAAAACAAAATATTGCTTTTGACAAATCAAAGTAAATCTACAGAGCGTACGTAGAGTATAATTAATTAAGCTTTTCTTTTTTCTTTTTTTCAATAAAAGAAAAATACAATTAAACCTCTATAAATTAATAGTTTCAAGACATAAAAAAATCTATAATTTCAAGAATATTAAATTAATAAATCAAGTCATTCATTCTTCTTTTTCTTTTTCCTTTTTTTTTAAAAAATATTGTACATTGTATTTAGTTTCTCGCTTTGCCAACTATTCTTTAATCAAGTAAAAAGTTATAGTAACAGAACTTGTCATATATATAACAATGGTTTCTCATCTCAAATGTGTGAAAAAAAATCAACAATGATACATGAAATGCAAAAAGCATTATGTATTAGAAAATTATTATTTTATATATTACATAAGACCTATATGAAGTTTTTATAATGTATTATCTTATAAATTTAACGAATTATTAATTTAAAACATTATCTTAAGCCGGGACTGGTAAAAAATATTATTTAATTGATATTATTTATTAATCGGGCATTAAATCATCGAGGTTCTACATCACCTAAGTAAATGAAAGGGAACAAAAGAGGAAAAAATTGAGACAATAAAAAACTTGCAAGAGATGGAAGGAAGCATTAAATGTAGGTTGGAAAGGAAATTAAGGAGGTTGTAAAAGTTACATATTTAATATATATAATAAATAGAAGAGAAGAGAAGAGAAGAGAAGAGAAGAGAAGAGAAGGCAGGTGCACTTGTACCACTACAACTTTACCACCTCTATAGATATTTCAATAATCTTACTCTACTTCATAATTATCCTCGAATAGTAAACGTACCCCCCATTTTTTCACCACCACTATGTTTGGTGTTAATGATCTTATATTTACGGCTATTTCACCTGGCCCTTTCCAAAGGGACTTCATGAATTCATCATAATAGTGAACCCGGAAATCACCGATGCCCATAACTGTATGCTCCAGGCAAGTAATGTTGCCTAGATTACTGAGGATATGTGTTATTATTGGATCTGAGTCATGACAAGACTCACTGAAAGTTAAATACACTCTGACTTCAGACAAGTTACATGATTTGACTTTGTTTATCACTTCCAAAATGGCAAAATAAGTATAGACCTTTGGAAAAACGATTCTTCCTCTAAAAGTGTGTTGCAGCTTCAACAAAACTGAATTCCTCGTAAAAGTGTGATTGCAGAACCACTCTGGAATAACTCTTCCCGGAAGAGTGATGTTTTCACCGAATCGTACATAGGGGTGCAAACTCCACCTTCTCTGCCACTACAGAAGTAATACAGTGAAGCCGCACAATCAGTTAAAATACTATATATATATTAATTACAGGAAGTAGGTTAACTACATGATTGAAAAATATTGGATTTTATTTATCTATTTCTGAACCAGTTTTTTTCAATCATGTAGTTAACCTACTTTCCGGTTGATTTTTTTGATGAAATTTGGTGGAGATATTCTACACACGATGAAGAACATCCCCACAAAATTTCATCAAAAAATTCCATCGGAAAGCGTACCAAACGGGCCAGTCCGTACGGACGGTCCGTGAATAGTGGTGCGCATGAGATATTTGCCCTATATGTAAGGGAGCATATCTCATGCGCACCACTATTCACGGACCGTCCGTACGGACTGGCCCGTTTGGCACGCTTCCCGATAGAATTTTTTGATGAAATTTTGTGGAGATGTTCTTCATCGTGTGTAGAACATCTCCACCAAAGTTCATCAAAAAATTCAACCGGGAAGTAGGTTAACTACATGATTGAAAAATATTGGATTTTATATATCTATTTCTGAACCAGTTTTTTTCAATCATGTAGTTAACCTACTTCCCGGTTGAATTTTTTGATGAAATTTGGTGGAATGTTCTACACACGATGAAGAACATCCCCACAAAATTTCATCAAAAAATTCTATCGGGAAGCGTGCCAAACGGGCCAGTCCGTACGGACGGTCCGTGAATAGTGGTGCGCATGAGATATGCTCCCATTATATATACTCACACCAAAAATATATATGTATGTGTTTATATAGAAGTTAATAGAGAACCTGAAGCAGCAGTTGCTGCAATAATGTTCTAGCTACAATCTCACTCTCCCCATAATCGAGCAATTTCCTGCAATTTTGGAACAGAGCAAATCGCATTTTGCACATGGCAAATCGATCCGCACAGACTCTCAATGATGCACAGTCATTTGCAGACAATCTTTGTAATCTCGACGGAAGCTCCGGCAATTCTCGAAGCTTTTTGCAACAATTCAACTCAAGGCGTTCAAGTTTAGAAAGTTGATTCAGGCTTGGTAGATTTTCAAAATTGTTTCCTCCAAGACACAACTCTTCCAAAGAGAACAATGACCCAAGATCACCGGGGATCGCTCCCTCCAACAAATTGCAATTAGTGAGATCTAGTGATGTTAATGAAGTTAAACCCGAAATTGGAGCCAACACCAAACTCCTTGTGGTTTTTTGATGTTTTCTCAGTTGAAACGAATACCAGGAAATTGAAGTTGGTGATTGAGTTGAACTCTTGCGTAAGGATAATTTCTTGAGATTTTTCAAATATCCAATGGAGGGTGGTAGCTTTGTTACAGCAGTTCCGTCTAAAAGAAGCTCCTCTAAACATTCTAAATTCCCCATCTCCTTTGGTAATTTTTTCACTTTCGAGCAGCCCGAGAGAATGAGTGATTTTAGATGTTTCCACGTACAAAGGGTATTCGGAAGAGTCACAAGATTTTTGCAACAACGTAAATCTATCAAAACAAGGTTGGGCATGTGAACAATTGACGAGGGTAGCTCTTCTATAGCGGTTTCTCCCAAATGTAGCTGCAATAATTTGTCCATATTTTCACGGATCTCCAGGAACTTTTGAAGTTTGACGCAGCCAGAAAGATTAAGAACCTCAAGAGATTCCCAATGAATAGCGTCCGGAAGGCTTTTAAGCTTCTCACAGCCAGCCAAATTTAAGCAAACAAGGTTTTTCAAAAGTCCAATAGACAAGTCAACCTTTTCCAAACTTGTACACCGTTGAAGAATCAGTTCCTCAAGATTACAGGCCTCTCCCAAGTGTGAAGTTCCGACTAGGTTTCGCGAATCACTAAGGTTGACATATTTAAGGTTTTTTAGCTGCTTCTTCTGTTATATATGAACAACAACAAAAGTTAGTTGGGAGTAAAACTTACAACTAACAACATTTTCTCTTATTTTATGTGGTCAAGCGACATAGCCGAAATAATTAAACCAAGCAAATTGGATTTGTTTCTCTTGTAACAAGTATTAATTATATCACCAAATTATTTTTGTATTTTTATTTTATGCTTGGTATTTTGATACTCCTACGACCTAAAATTAATTAAGAGTTTAGCTCTATCTTTCAAAAAATCATAAATTAAGAGAGTACGTACCAAATCTCATAATAGAATGTATTCTACCCTTACAGTTTCCTTCTATAAGCCACATAAATTACTGTTTTATATCTGTAATGGTTATTGAATATCCTGTAATTGTGTTGTTTTGATCAAATAATATTCAAATTTCAACCGAACAAAAGAGTTATAATAAGTATCGTTATTTTTCATTTCCAATTTTCACCTGATTATCTGTTGTTCTTTCCCCCAAAACATGAAAGTAGAATTAACATAAGTCTCAACCCCAAAACATGATAGTTTGTTACCTGGCCTTAAGAACTACTTAATACTTTTTTTTACTTTTTCCATCTTAATTCGCTTTGTATTTTAATCATACTACAGTAATTGATGTACCAAAATCTACTACAATGAAAAAAACAACTTAATTCTTAACCATATATTGATTAGGTTAAAGTTATTGCGTATATATTTTAGAAAGTGTTGAAATCAAAATGAATATGTACTTAATTTAAGATGGACGCGTGGGGGAGGGGGGGGGGGAATATATATAATTGAAAATTTTACCTTTGTTCCCTCCCAAAGTTTTTTAAGCCTACTGCAACGTAGTCGAAGTCCAACAAGAATGTCTGCTTTAAACATTGCTGGCAGATAATTTGAAGGATATTTGTCCCAATCAATCCACCGTAGTTCATCTGGAAGATAATCAGGACCTTTAGGAATGAAAGCGTTATGAATTTCCAATAATCTTAGTTTGGTCATCTTTCTAAAGGCTTTAGTCCCCATTTCAATTGTGTATTCTCGTTCGTGGGGATGCAACAGTATACCTTCAATGTTCTCTGTACCCTAACAACCACAAATAAAAAAAATATAGTACATATATAATTAGTAACCAAAGAAACATATACGCGTACATGTAACTATTAATACATCAATTTATTATTATATTTCCTTCTTGCTAATTGCAATTCAAATAGAGGGTCAAAGCTTATAGTTTAAAGAACTTCTCACCGTGCTTCTTGTTAATACATGTTCAACATCGCTGGTATCCCACAACCTGCTATACTTCCCAGGCTCTCGAGGAAAATTCTGACGAACAATATGCCGACCCATTTCTCGTATCAATTGATGAATATAAACCCGACCGCCTGGATAATGTATCAACGATCTATGAACGAGAATAGGTATGGAATGACCAGGGTAAAAGTCGAAACTTTCAAGTATTCTTGTTACATGTTCTTTCTCCTGTCCTTCAAAGAAACATGCAATATCTAAGAAGGTACTTTGCACGCTTTCTTCTAAATCATCATAACCTATTTTTAGTTTTTTAAGAATATTGCCATCGGGGCCTATTTTCCTTAGTTTTTCCAATAAAGCTTTCCAAAAATCCAAGTCTTCACCGCGTAGTGAAGAACCCAACACTTTAAGAGCTAAAGGAAGCCGACCACAATACTCTATAAATTTCACTGATAGCTTCTTGAAATCTTCTGTAGGACACATATCACTGAAGGCCTTCCAATGGAATAGCTTTGTAGCTTCAACATAATTTAATAAACTCGCTTCATATATATGGACCACATTATGCTCAACAAGCAATTTACGATCCCTAGTTGTTATTATAATTCTACTCCCTGGACCAAACCACTCATGACTTCCAGCTAACGCTTTTAATTGCACTGAACTATGAACATCATCAAGAACAAGAAAAACCCTTCTAGACCGTAGCCTTGTCTTCATTAGTGCAATTCCAGCCGTATCATTCGCTATTTGCAAATCAACCCCTAGGGTTTTAGAAAGAAGGTGCTCCTGTAAACTTCTGAGACCGTGCTTCTTTGATGCTTCTCCAACTTCATCAAGAAAATAGGCAACTTCAAACTGATCTTCAATTTGACCATAAACAGCCCTTGCTAAAGTTGACTTGCCTATTCCACTCAATCCCCATATGCCCACAGTGCGAACAACATTGGACTCTTCACCCAACAACAAAGTCACCTCCTCTATACGAGACTTCATTCCAACTAGAACCTCATCTTCAACTTGAAGTTTAGAGGAGAGTTTACTCCAAATCTTTTGGACAATTTGGCTGATAAATTTCGATTCATGCCTGTAGATTATAAAGGATGTGAATAAGGAAATATAGTAAAGAAACATAGAACGATCATATATGACATGGTTTGTTTGTTTTTATTTTTTATTTTTTGTTCTTTGGTTCAAAATTTATTGTGAATATGCAGTCACAACGTGGCTTAATGTATCAGTAAATAGAATGAGAATAAGAAAACAATACATCAAATTTTTGAATAGTGGAGCTAATTCTAAATAATAGTGTAATTAAAATGATAAGTGGCTTTCCTCGTCTGTAAGAGTTTATTCCCATGTAGAAAGAAGATTGTTTATTTTGAAAACATAATTTCTTATCAGGAGCTGGGTCAACTCTCATAAAATTTATAGTATTCCTTGATCTGTTTTTTATGGCTGCATTTGAGACCCCAAAATTTGTGATTGCATGAATAAATCGAAATGATCTTCATTAACTTTTTCCAGGGAGAATCTGATGATGGTAACAATCACCATTGGGTATGTTAAGTGTTCAAATCTGATATTTTTACCCACCACACAGATTTAAAACCTCATAATGGGTATGTTAAGTGTTCAAATCTGATATTTTTACCCACCACACAGATTTAAAACCTCATAATTCTGAATGGACCACCTTAAATAAAAAAAATAATAGAATATATATAATTGAAGTTAATTATGAAGTATGAGCATAGAGGAGTAGGATTAGTTTACCCATCCGCAGTTTTGTCCAATTCCAATCCAGACAAGTTGGATGCGTCTGTAAGAGCTTTTCTCCAAATTTGGACCTTGTCCGAGTTGTGTTTGCGAAACTCATCTCCAAAATGCCCTTCCTGATGCCGTACATCCGAAGGCTTGACGTCATAGAAGATTGGGATAACTGTTTGTCCCTTTGGTGATTTACTACTGCATTCCATGATCTTCACAAGCTCGTCTAAACACCATCGTGAATCAGCGTAGTTTTTGGAGAAAACGACGACGGCAAAGCTCGATTCCTCGATGGCTTTGAGGAGGGCGGGTGAGATTGATTCCCCTGTTTCGAGCCTCTCGTCGTCCTTGAATGTGTAGATGCCACTCCTTACAAGAGCAGAGTAGAGATGATCTACGAAAGTCTTCCTAATGTCTTCCCCTCGAAAGCTTAAGAATACATCGTACTTGCACCTATGAATATGATGATCTTCTGCCGAAGAGGAAGAAGAAGCAGCAGCAATAGCAGCAGCTTCAACTTCCGAAACCTCTTCAATTTCTACCATACTTTTGGTTAATTAAGCTTCAGTGAGTGAGTGCGAAAAAGAAAATCTATTTATAAATGTGGATGGATGGGAACAGATGGAACTCTCTTCGATCAATCTCAACTAAAAATTAAGAATAACAACTCCTCTACTGCCGGGTATAAACAAATGGATGGGAACAGATGGCTGGGTCAATAGCGAGCTGTAAATGAAAATTAATTCAACTGTGCGGAAGATAGTCCTAATACTGAGAGATATAAACCAAAAAATATATATTTTATAATTGTAAATATTTTTTATATCACTATTCTTTACATTTGTTAGGAATTTTAGAGTATTAGAAGACGTATCAACTTTCGGAAGTTAATTTGTGAATTGTATATAAATTTATTTATTTATCTTAACCTACACTTGATATTTATACGAAACTCTTATACATCTATTTTGAAGACAATAACTAACCAAAATAATAAATGCACGTTAACTTAATTTTATTAAAAAAACTTAATTACATATAATTATTAATTACATTTAAAAATTCTGCTTTACATTTCATACAAGCTTAAAGTAATCTTATGTTATAACTATATTCTATTGCATATAAATATGCATATTTCTAAGAGTGTTTAAAAAAGTTGGATCTGAGATCCAAGATAATATTAATTTAATCATTGGTAGCCAGAAAATACGACGACTTTAGTGAAGTTTACGTGAAGTTTCCGCTGCACTGCAATTTTGACTAAAATATTATTAGTACAACTTTCCATGTTTCCTGCACCGACGTGTTATTTGGATTAAAAACAAACAAATCTTGTTTCACCATTATCAAACTTAATCTAATAATTATCGTTCTCGGTTGATTTCTGGGATAGATACCAATTTCGAATAAAATTTTAGCGGTTATAAAAATATTATGCAACAACACTAAATATAGTTTAAGCTACAAATGAGAATTAGTTAAGTTTTGTAATAATTGGCCCAAACAACACCTGATATAAATTAAAAAAAAATATATTTTACAAATAAACTTATTTATATCACTAATCTTTATAATTGTGATCGATTTCGGAGTACTAGAGGACTCGGTCACTTGGAGTTCCAATATACTAAATTTTTAAGGACAATTTGTGAATTGTACATATAATTCGAAAACCGAACGACGGATCCGAACTGATTGGTTAAAAACCAATCCGATAAAAATTAAAATTGAAACAAATTATGTTTGGTTTGGGTCCAGGGTGTGCCGGTGCAAAACCAAACCGAACAAAACGTAATCATTGCATATATGGCTCAAAATAATATTACATCATTATCTAGATTTTGTACTACTAAAATTTATGAGCTCTAGTGAGAATATATATCTTTGAACTATTATAAATATTGGAGTTATATTATAAATGTATGAGTTAATATTTTTCTATTCCAAATAAGAAAGAGAAATAATAGAATTATTAATTTTTTGACCCAAATAACTATTGCTTTACAATTTATGTTTTATATATATATATATATATGAAAACTAAATAAAATTGGACCGAAATTGAATCGAAAATATTGATTCAAGTACCACCTGAATCATAAATTCAAGAGGAAAATGCAAACTAACAAAGATATACATATTAATTTTTGCTTAGATACCGGGGTTTCAGATTAGTTAGTTTGGTTAGATCAATCGACAAGAAAATAAAAGGAAAGGGAACTTGAAGACTGAAGACGGAGGTGAGGGGAAGGAGCAAGTCAATTTCCACCAAGCAATTGAAAACTTTCCCTTTCCCTTTGGTGGAACTTTTTGATAAAAAAAATAAAAAATCATGCAATGATTCATTCCACGAAACATGTACGGTAAAACATGGATGAAAAGAAAAAGTAGGTTTTAATCCACTTGTCTCCTTTTCGTTACATCTTATATTAATTTTTTTAGTGGAGTCTAATTTATTAAATGGTTTAACATATGATTTTTTTTTTTTATAAAACTTAGTATATATTTGTATATATAAGAGTTTTATTAAAACATTATTTTGAATTAAACTAAAGTATGTCCGTGCCATCCAACATGGATAACAAAAAATATTAAATATATTTAAAAGTGCGATCAAGAAATTTATAGGAGGTTTTTATCATCTAATTACTGAAGGTTTATTAGTCAATTTCCTTTTTAATTATAAACTTCCTCTCTTGGTGGAAGAAATGGAGAAAAACATGCAATGGTTCATTCTACGAAACAACTTATGAAAAGAAGAGAAAGAATGAGGGAAATAAGAAAAAGTAGGTTTTAATATACTTGGCTCGTCTTCGTTACACCTTACATTTAAGTTTTTTCAATGGGATCTAGTTCAAGAGTTTAATGGGTGAACTTTTTTACTAAACTTTGTGCATATTTGTATATATAAGAATTTCATTAAAACATTATTTTAAATTAAACTAGCTAAGGTAACGTGGGAGATGAAAATTACAAGTGTCCTTGGGTTAGGCATAACACACATGAGCCACAACATGGTCGGTCCATAACTAAGAAGCCTACCCAAGATGAAGCTCACCACTACAAACTTTGTCCAAGGAAAGAATGCCTTTGGCCAATCAAACTCGTCAAACAAGCTGGACAGAGTTGGCCAATTTTTCTTATTATAGTCTAATTCAAAAGCAAATGATTTTTAAAAAAAAATTAAATAAGGGTATACTTGTAGAAGTACAAGAAATAAATGGGTATCAAAGGCATATAAATGTATGTAGTATAGAAAAGCTACTAAGTACATATGATCTTATAAAAATATATTAGACGAATGCAAATTGACCTGAAGACTCATCGAATGAGATTGCTAATTTGACCTAAGCAAGTATAGAATTCAAAGGTACTATGTATTCATTGTACCAATAAAACTTACCATGATATTATATAGATACTCTAAAATATAAAATTTTGCACAAAGGTCCTTATATAATTTTTTTCTTAAACAAATTACCCCATATAGTTTTAAAAAAATTGAAAATCATGGGGGGGTCAATTGCCCCTACTAGAAGCCACCCCGAGTCATTATTGCGAGTTGCATTGAAGATTTTTTTATTTTTTTTTTGGGGGGGGGGGGGGGGTTTCTTTATATTCATGTTATGTGATATCTTATTTATTAAATTTATAGTTGCATTAGAGATATTCTAACAGATAAAGAATCAAAGTATCAAACATTTTATTTGAAATGCATGGAAAAAAGGCAAAAAAATAAAATATTAAAAAAAAGTAACAAAAGACAACAAACACCACGAAATTAGGTAGTGGGCCCCACGAAAGCGGAACTCATGTATTCTATAAATATTAAACTTTGTGGAATTTTGGAGGATTTTCAAAAATATAAAAAAATAAAAATAGTAAGCAAGCTGTGCAATTATAATATCTTCTTCCTTTAACTCTCTTCTTCACCCTTTTGTCAAATTGATTTGAAAAGGGTTGTGTTTGCTCTTTTTAATTTTTTAATAATAATTCCTCATGGAGTTCTTTATTAGTTTGAATTGGAGTATGATTAAGGGGAGATGGTCTCATTCAATTAAGTGTTTATTTGGTGTTTGTTCAAAAAAATTTCATAATTAGAGGGTGAAAGGGGTAGTGTTAGTGAGATTGAAACTATATATATGTGCCCTTTTACCAAATTTAAATGCCCACTAAACTAAACCAATGGTAATCAATCATTTTACACAGAAATGAAACACTCATTGAAATACGAAAGAAATTGAAATGCAAAACAAACACCATAATGTACGAATATAACAATTGATCCAAATTCAAGTCCTTGTGTAAGTAAAGTTCAGATATGAAAATGTGGATATAAGTACTTATTTTTCAATCACACCCTAAAACCATATAATTTCCGTCAACAGCTCACATGTTTCAACCCACAAAATATCAAGGTCGCCATTGTACGTAGCAATAAAATGACCATTGAATGGTGGCATTCTATATAAACAGATATATAAACAAATCACAATGTTATACAATAATTCTATGTTTGGATGGAGTAATTTTAATTTTCATAGAAAGTATAGATGATACAACTTAAAATTTTATCATTTAAAATTTCTTCAATTGTAATTTTTCATATTTAGATGTCTTGTATGTAGAATTTTAAAAATGAAATAAACTATAATATCACTTGTTTTAAGTTAAAATTCAGAGAATGACGCCTCGTACTACGGAATTTCTATCCAAACTTGAAAGCCCCGAATTTAAAAGCCATTTTCATCCTCCACCAACCAAATAGTGCTTCCTCTCTCTATAGATTTATGTCCAAGATTGAAAGCCCCAAATTTAAAAAGCCATTTTCATCCTCCATTAACTCAATGTTCAGTTTCATACAACCTCGCACATATACACCACGCACAACACAGTCATGTTACCCATAAATTTCAAGGTTTTCAAACTGCACGATACTGAGAAAACTAGTATATTCAATATAATATTTCTAAATCTTAGTTCTTACTAGAGACAGGTACAAAATTAGAATATCTAGAATGACCACAGCCTAAAAAATTTCAAATTCAGACCTTTTAACTTAGCTAAAAATTTATTTTACTCCAAATTAAATGGGCTTTAGAATGTCAATTGGGGAAAAGAATATTGTTTTATTATAAAGAGACAGATAATATAATTGTGAAGCCACCTAATCTAAATTCATTTTCTAAATTATTTAATCAAAGCAAAACTTCAATGATTTCACCTAACCATTATATATTTATTATATATGGACTATCAAGTTGCTTAGCGGTGCGCCTTCAATGTATTTAAATCATTGATTATTTCATGTCTTCACATGTAATAATTAAAGACCAAGACCAAAAAGCAATTTTTTTACAAAAAAAAAATAAAAAAATTCCAACTGTCGTAGATACATACAAGAATCTCATAAATTCGGGCGTCACACATTTTTATTTTCTTTCTGCACACTACTAATTATTTTTTATCCACTTGTCAGAATCCTTTAAAATCAAAATTAACAGACTGTAATGAATAAAATAGAGAGGACAAAGTTGACTTGAGAAGAAATAAGAATATGCAGACTCATAAGAAATATGTGATATACTTTACCAAAAAATTAGCCAATATTATTAAAATTAATTATAATTATTATTTTGATTATACCACTTAATATACTTTTAATTATTATTTTAATTATTATTTCTCTCTGAGTCCTCCCCTTAGCTAAAGTCTATGGTCTAGGCATTATTATAAAAGTTTTTGTCTTTCCCCACTATCTCCCTTCTGTCTTGGTGTTCCCATTTTTGTAGAAGATAATTCTATCACTCTCTTGTTTAAATTAAGATTTTTATCCTTTTATAATAATGTGTTAATTTCAACACATTTTATTAAGAATGCAATAATTTTAAGAAAAATAATAGTTAATATTAAAATTTATTTACTATAGTAAGATTTATAACATAAATTATATTCTAAAAATCAACTTGAACACTTACTCAATAGAATCTTAATTAAAGAAAGATCGGGTATATTTAAAAACATGAAATCTGATATTGTATACTCATGTATCGAAACATCACTTCGTATATTTAATTTGAGGCATCAAATGTAAGAAGTGTAAAACTATTAAAATTATAAAAATAAATATATCATATTTTATCCATTTGTAATTTTTTTTTCATAGTATAATAGCTCATCCCTCTAAAAAAACTTGGATCCGCCCTCGAATTCACATGATATGACATCGATACACTTAAAAATGTGTAATCAAATTCAACTCCACGAGAAAAACAAAAAACATGAAAAAGCAATTTAAAAATAATAGACGATAAATAAAGTGATGATTTAGAAGCAAAATTTTTGCACCAATCCATTTTCCAAAATTCCAACATCTAAAGGTCCATATTGGTGGATTGAGGTGTATAACAGATTTGGACCATTAGATTTGCATTCCAGTCACGTTGTGTAATCAAATCAATTGAAAAACACACACACAAATAAACAATATAGATATAACAATTTAAGCATTAATGAGCATTTAATTCATGTGATGTGAATACGGAATACCATCAACATATATACTGATTTAAAACAAGAATATGACACAACCAGGAAATGCCATCAACATGCCAATGAAGAAAACATATTTTTTATAGATAGGAGAAAAGTAAATGAAATACTCTCTCAGTCTCTCCGTCTAGATACGGAATACCATCTTCATCTTTTATATCTACATCGAGCTTTAGTTCCTCCAATAGGAACTTCCAGACCTCAGTCCGGCCCTCCCTCACAGCAAAATGGAGAGCCCCTCGCTTATTGGCATCCTTCACATCAGCCACCGTTTGTGCCAAACCCTTTCCATCGCCCAGCTGTGCAGCAAATTCTATCAAATACACAAAAGAGTTGGTCAATTTGAATCAAGGATGAAATAAAGGCAATTCCAAAAAAAAAAAAAAAAAAAAAAAATAGAAACAAAGAAGGAACACTGATTGTATTATGTTTTTATTCCCTGAAGTACAAAGCTGCAACATTTACATTGGAAAATGGGCCGAACAACAGTAATAGTCCATGCCTCTGGGGAGGACTCTTTGAATATAAAGGTTAACAATGAAAATAGTAAAGGCCAAAAAAATTATGTTTTTTGTCCCTTTTTCTCCGGTGAATAGCAAGTTGATCCTTGAACGAATTAAAATATTATGTTTTTAGTTCCCCTTTTCCGTTGAATAGCACGTTGACACTAGCAAACATTAGAGTAGATTATCTTCAATGAATGTGTAAATGTATTTGTCAATTCAGCAATGTGTAAAATTTACACAATGTCTAAAAAGTTGGATCTCCAGCAGTTGCATATATCACCTTGACAACTCACAAAGTGTAAAATTAATGTGTAAAAATTGTAACAATCCTAGTGGTGTGGGAGGGTGGTTGTATGTGCTAAGGCAGCAGTGGACGCTAGTAGACTACAAATTGTGGTTGTTCATCCCACGTCGCCAACATGAGATGAAGTGCTATATCCGTGTGGTCAATACTCAATAGTGCTTCCAAGAAAAGGCTGCGGGATAAAAGAAAAACTTGAGGGCTCGGGCCGAAAGGCAAGAATATTTTATTGGCCCGGGTTCCGGTAAATAATGGCAGCAGTGGGCAAATCCAGCCAGAAGTGTGCAAATGTGGACATTGGGTCTTAATGGGTGGATGCAGTGCATGCTGGCACGCTACGCATTTCCCACATCACGTGAGGGAGGTGAAGCTAATGTGCTATATACGTAGCCACTACTCCTTCCAATAAGGGCCCTTTTGGGGATAAAAGAAAAACTGTGAGGCCTCTGACCCACTTGTTGAGATCTATTATGACAACAAAATTATGCATAACTAAAATTCAAGAAAAATTATTGATATTACATCTAATGACATATTTCATTGTTTGTATTTCTTGATTTACGCAGAGTTTGAGAAGGAACAGTTGAGCACGGTGGAAAGTGCACAATCATGTATAAGCAATGATACTAACTTACTCTCCCTGGGGTGCCGGCGGGGGAGAGTCGCTAACCGGGTAAGTGAGGCTATAGTACAACTCATCTATGGCTTGCCACCACTAAACAAGTCCAAATCGCATTAAGCGAAATGGAACCCACGACCTTCGACAAATTGAGGGTTTTGACAGCCAACTTGACTAGCCCAAGTTGGTTATAATAAACCCACTTCAAATCCTTCTCGAAGACCGGATTTATGGTCGACCTTATTTTCATTCAAGGGCGTGGAAGCCCCTACTTGAGCATCTCCTATTCAACTACTTCCCTACGGTATCATTTCCGACAGATTGCTTATTCGCTTCAGCTTTCCTATCAATAAAGAATTTCTTCTTCTCCGTATTGCTTATTTCTTCACAGCGGAAGATGCCCCCAGAACTACGAAGGAGTCCCGCTTGGAGATTGAATCAAGATCACCTAAAATTCTTGGAATTCGTTGATAGTTAGAATAGATTCGTAGACCGGGTCGACTGATCCGTTTTAAATTTAAACCGTTTCTCTTTCTATAAGGCTTTTGCCTATTCCTCCTATGTCGTAGGGTTAAAACAGATCTGCATTTTAGCAAAGAAAAAGACCGGAGCTTCCCCGAGTGGATGGGTTTGGGCTTTTTGGACCAAGTGCCCCAAGAAGTGAGTAGAGAATGGTTACCCGCTAGGGGGCCTAGGATTGTTGATTGGTAAACTTTGATCGTGGGCTATAGCCATTGTTAAACTCGTCTCTCAACTCTAGGGGTCCTGTTCCTCTAAGCGGGAACAATTCAAGAAGAAAGAAGAGAGAGATTAGGTTCATATAGATACATTCACATGGCATCGGGAACTAGTAGACCTATTCTCCAACAATAGGAAAGGCCGAAGATTGCTCTTCTTTCTAGATTCAATAGTAGTAAATCACTCGGGTTATATGTAAAGAATGACATACTAGATCAGTAGTTAAACCAGGCATCTCATCGTAAGTCCAAGCAAACACATCTTTGTATTTCCTTTAAAAAATTGACAATTTCTGCGTTGCTTGCTGCATCGAGAATAGCTTCTCCTTCTGTCCCGAGTGTAACGGCTTCTTTCTTCTACGTTCCTAGACCTCCACTTGAGGAGATTGGGTTGCAGTTCTTCAGAATCTCATCTGCACATATGGTTATATTCACACTCGAGTGGACCAGTGTGAAGCTATTTTTTTTTATTGGTTATCTCTGACTGTTGTATTTTGCTTCTCCGACATCTTACTTACTCCGGGCTTGTCGAGGTGGGTAGGCATAGTTGATCATAGCATTTGCTGGAAAAGACGGGAGGAACAATGGATCCCCTATTTTCACCTGCATAAAAAAACTTCATGATGTTGAGGGAGAGCTTCGCAGGGTTGACGAAGGTATTCAGAGAGCCAAAGAGAAAATGTCTACCATCCAAACACGTAAAGCATACGCAATCATTGAAAATGCCCTTACAATATTGATGATTTTAGTCCCTCTTTTTCAGAGAATAGATGTGTCAAGGAATAATGTGTCCACGCGTGTTTAAAACAAAGGAGATTACAAACATGGGGCTAAAGACAGCACAGTAACATACAATTATTTCATGTCCTGAGTAGAAAGAGTAATTTTGGAGTGACTCATTATTAGGATTCAAAAGAATGACTTAGTTGATGTGGCTTCAATTTTGGTAGGTAGGTCGACACTTTTATCACTCGTGACAAATACACTGATACCACATCATTTGATTCACTTTTTATTGAAATAGAAAAAGTAATAGGCACTAAGAGCATCCATACTAGATATTGTGCATGGGCAAATTTACTATACTTAGTTCCACAATAGAGCAAAGTTAGCAGCCAAACTTAGCATACACCTAAATTTTACTCATACGGGTATGTGTCCATATGAATCAAAAGGGTGAGTGTTGCCCATGTGACAAAAAAAAAAAAAAAAAAAAATATTGTATGGGTCATACACCCATATGGCTATTTTTTTTACCATACCCACCGACCGCTATAGCCTTTCAAGAAAGTTATTATTATATTTGTAAACTAGGGTATACCCGTGGCATCCGGCATGGTATATTAAATAAGAACTGATAATAAGATAAGGAGTAACATGTGAAGAATCTAGATCGACAAACTTAAAAATAAAAGTAAACCGGATTGGACCGACTTATTTTTAATTTCTACATAATCTTTTAATCATATTTTTTGATCTTGGCAAAATAAGTTTTTAATAAATTAAACTCAATGCCATATGTGAAAATAATTCAATAACGTATGTTATTATGATTTGAAAATAGTTCAAAAATTTGACTGATATATTTTGAATATTCTTAAAAATGACATACTAAGATGACTAATAATGTACGAACAAAAAAAGTACGTCCTTAAATGTTACTCAATAATTTTTATTAATTTTTTTACATAATTCTATAGTCATGATGGATCTCTTTTAATTGATCTTGATTAGTAAATTTAAATATTAAATTCATAATTATGTAATCATGATGGATCTTATTTAATTTATCTTGATTAGTAGATTTAAATATTAATTTTTTATTAAATTTCTTGATTAGTATGGTTTAAATATTAAACTTTGAATTTTTTATTTTAAGTTATGGCATTTTTAATGTAAAAAAATTATTGGCATGTGAGAGTTTACTTTGTGTATATTATTGGTGTTAAATGCTACTCAATAATTTTGAGTTTTTTTTACATAATTCTATAGTCATGATAGATCTTGTTTAATTGATCTTGATTAATAGATTTTAAATTTTAAATTTTTTATTTTACGTTATGGCATTTTTAATATAGAAAAAATTATTGGCGTGTGAGAATTTATTGTGTGTATATTATTGGTGTGAGTATTTTAACTTTGATATGACATCTTGATGTATGTATGAAGCTTATCCAAAGGTGTAGAGTTAATGCACACCATAACATGCACTGTATATTTTTAACCATTACATTCTTATACTTTTTGAAAATAAATTTAATCAAACTTGATATTTTATAATATAGATTTGGGGTTAAGTTTTAATAATACGTGGTGGATGCTCTAAGTAGTAGGACTCAAATTCAGATTATATGACATCAATACACTTAAAACTGGGTAATCAAATTCAACTACAAAAATCAAAAATCAAAAATAAAAAACAGAGGATTCTAAAAAAGCAATTTAAGAATCATAGAAGATAAATAAAAGTGATGACTGAGAAGCAAAATTGGTGTAACCAATCAAATAACGTACTCCTGAAAATAGATCAAGATTTTCGGTGCAAGCAGCATTTAGAAACAGTTGAACTGATTCCCTTGCTGAAACCAAAAGATAAACATCCATCAAAACTCAATACAACAAACCCACAACGCAAAATTAAATTAAACAAAATAATAATAATAATAATGTGATCCAGCCTAGCCAAGAAATTAGCCTTATATTCTTGCGTGTTCTCACGACCAGCTGGCTGAATAATTTAATTATTTATTTTATATTTCTTAAAGCCCAAGGATTATAAATAATTATTTCCTAGAGAGTTATTATTATTTTAGAATTATTTTGGGCTTATTTTAGAGTGTTTATAATTAATTTCCTTATTGTGGTAGGAATATTCTAAGTGCTATTATTTTTCTTTTCTATGTAGGAAATAGTTTCCTTTTTGAATTAGGATTAAGGCTTTGTTTACTCCTATTTAAAGGATTTAAAGGAGGCACATTTTTGTTTTATTATTAAGAGTTTTGATGATTAATTAAATTGAGAGTTTTCTCTTTGTGTTCTTTAAGAGCATGTTGAGCATGATGAATTGATTAATTCAATTGTTCTTGACTTATCAATCTAGCAATCACACTAGATTGTGGCATCATTCACTATACCGTGGTTTGCGCTTCTTTAAGCGTTGGGTTGAGGTTTTCGCCTTCCATCTTTCGTGATTCCAAGGTTCTAGTCTGTTTATAGATTACGGGTCAAGGATCCGTTAGCCTGGATAGGAAAGACGATCCGGGTTCGCGTCGTTGGTACTAGAGAAAACTTTTCTATATTTTAATTCTTGTGTTTTCAATTTCAAATCCCTAATCTTGGATCTTGTGATTTGTTAATTCCATGTCTTTGTGTTAGGATTCATCAAAAAAAAAAAAGTTAAGAATAGATTTTTTTGTTTTTTTAAATCCCACTAATCTGTCGAAATTTGTGCTTTTCCCAATCAAAACAACCTCGGATCGTCCTGATTTTACGCCCGATGGTAGTAAAATTGCGTCCCGAACAACATATCCAAAAATCAGCCCGATCCAACAGTTAGATCAAAAGTTATTGCTATTTTACGATAGCACCTGCATTAAAAAAAAATTGTTGTGAATAGTGCTGCGTGAATAGTAAAAAAAATTTATTGAAATTTTTTTTGTTGGAAGAATCCTAGAATCAAATTTTGATTATTGTTAGGGTTTGTTTAAGAATATTATTGCATTAAAGTTTCAATTATGGAGGTTTAAATATCTCAAAAAAACCTAGATTATTCATTAATACTTTTTGTTGGGTTTTTTTTATCTTATGATTTTGATCCATATAAATTCCGTTTGGTTGGGAAAAATCTAGAAAACCCTTGGAAAAATTTGATTGCGCTTATACTCGTTAGGGTTTGAAATTTACTGGTTTGTTTTGTTTGAAACTCCACTTTGCATACTCTAGCAATTCTAGAAATTCGTTTGGCTCATTAATATTGCTAGAATTTGGTATTACATTGTTGAACGCATCTAAATCTAATTTCTTGGGTGTGCGATTGGTTATTGAGGACTTGTGATATTCATATTATTCAACTTGTTTTGGGGTTCCAAAGAGAAGATTGTGAGTATATCAATACTTTGAGCGACAAATACGAGCGAAAAAAATCATAGTGACATCTATCGAGCAAAACACAAAAGGGGGTGTGGTGAGAATTATCTTTATTGCACTAATTTTTATTTGCAGCAAGTATGTCTTGTCTAAACTTTGAACATGGAGAAACGTGGCTTCAAGGGGTGATTAAACGCGATAGTGCGTGATTAACTCAATTAGAGATTGAACGGCGCATGCGGTTGAATAAAGCTTCTAAAGAAAAATTGAAAAGTCAGCCTCGTAAAGTTAAATTCGAAGACGAGTGGGATTCGAGTGTTACTAATAGAAGACATGGTGGCGACGTTGGAGAGAGTCGGGTTCGAGACAACAATATGTAGGGAAGATGATGGAGGCTTATATTGAATTCCATATGAGGGGCAGCGAAGAGCCAAGTTCGAATTCATCCTCTTGTGAATCAAATCATTGTAAAGAGGAGGAAAAGCCAACCATATCTACACCACTATCGGAGAATAAGCCAAAAATCAATGAGATCGAGGAAATTGAAGTAATGGCTGAAGAAGGCGAGTTATGGGTTGAAATTATAGTTCCAAGCTTGCGAGAAGAAGAAGATGAAGAAGTTATAGTGCAAGTTGAAGAACCACAAGTGCAAGTGACGCGCCGGAAATATTTCCGTGCTTAGGTACCCAAGTGCAGGTTGTCAAGTTATAATACTTGGTAAGTCCAAGTGTCGAACCACAAGGATAGTCGGAAAGACGATGTGGTGATTATGAGTCCAAGGCTTTCTTAAGAGAATTTAATTGGTTGATTTTTATGATTGATTTTAAACTCTTGCAATAAAAATTAAAATGATGTAACAATATATGAGAAAAGGCTAAGGCAATATAGAATTCATTTGTTTTGCAAAGTTAAGTAAAATCAATCTCATTCAAAGTTCTCAATGCAATTCCTAAGTGTTGAATATTTTACCCATTTCTAAGCAAAAGGGTGTGGAGCAAAAGCAACCCATTCCTATATAAATGTCATATAAAGAAAGGATGTAAGCAAATATCAACACAAGTGTATCTCTCATTTTTATCTTGTGACAAAGGGTGTGAAGCAAGTGCAACCCATTCCCACATAATATCAACCAAGATTCAAACTTAAAATACACAAAAAGAAAAGGCATAAATTTGGGTTTTCAAATCACTAACCTCTCTATTGGTCTTATCTATAAATTGCCGCAAAAGAGACTCCAAATTTGAATTTGGGTTTGGGTTGGTTTGGCCAAAAGAGTTGTCTTGAGGTGGAGGTGGCCTTTGTTGGTAGGAGTTTGGATTTGCCTTTTGATGAGCATTTTGATTTCCCCCCTAACTAAAGTTAGGATGATTCCTCCACCCTTCATTGTACCTTTGAGAAAATGGATCATTGTGTGGTGTAGGATACGAGTTCATGGCATTCACTTGTGAGGGGCTTTGGAGAACTTCTTTGAAGGCCGGGATTGTGTGACACTCCTCCGTGGAATGTCCCAACTTCTCACATATGACACACAATTGACTTGATGACACTGCATTGACATCTCTAAGCTTGTTTGTCTCTAAGGCCTCTACCTTCTTAGACAATTGGAACAACCTTACCCCCACGTCATCATCATTGGATATTTGGTACAACCCACCCTTTCTCAGAGGTTTGGCTTTAGGTTCTTCGGTATAGGTATTCCAATTTTGGGCACCTTCCGCCAATTCATCAAAATACAACAAGGCCTCCTCGGGACTTTTACTCAAAAATTGACCATTACACATGGTCTCTACAAATGTACGCATTTTGGGAGTAAGAGATTCGTAAAAATAGCTTACAAGGCTCCATGTTTCGTGGCCATGGTGAGGACATGCGTTTAAAAGTTCCTTGTATCTTTCTCAACACTTGTAAAAACTTTCATTTTCTTTTGGCAAAAAATTGGATATCGCCCTTCTCAAAGCGTTGGTCCGATGGACGGGAAAGAATTTTTTCAAAAACTCCGATTGAAGTACTTGCCAAGACTGAATAGATTGCGGTCTTAGAGCATTCAACCATAATTTTCCTTTATCTTTTAAGGAGAAAGGAAAAAGTTTTAAACGCATTACTTCCTCATTGGTGTTTGCCTCACGAAACGTGGAGCAAACTTCCTCGAAATCTTTCAAATGTAAGTACGGATTTTCGGATTCCATACCATGAAAAGAGGGGATATGTTGAAGCATACCTGGCTTGAAGGAGAATGTTCCCGCTTGTCCGGTGGAGAGAATGATGCAAGAATTAGACGTCGCCCGATGTGGTTGAAGATAATCCCTCATTGTTCGAACCGGTTCAGGTTGATTATCGTTCTCTCCAGTATTTGACTCATTGTCCTCGTTAGCCATTTCGGAAGGAGTAGGTGAAGGAGTAGGTGAAGGAGTAGGATGCCTTGGTAGTGGTTGGCCTCTTGGTGGACTTATGCGAAGATCAATGTACAAATTTACAGGCATAAGCCCGGAAGGGTGATCTCGAATAAAATTTTCCACCTAAAAAGAAAATAAGTAGGAAAAATAATTTAAAAATGGAGAGAATACTTACAAAGTGAATTTTTTTTGTACAAAATTCGTAATCCGTCTTTCGCCGTATCCCCGGCAACGGCGCCAAAAACTTGACGCGCCGAAAATACTTCCGTGCTTAGGTACTCAAGTGCAGGTTGTCAAGTTATAATACCTGGTAAGTCCAAGTGTCGAACCACAAGGATAGTCGGAAAGACGATGTGGTGATTACGAGTCCAAGGCTTTGTTAAGAGAATTTAATTGGTTGATTTTTATGATTGATTTTAAACTCTTGCAATAAAAATTAAAATGATGTAACAATAGATGAGAAAAGGCTAAGGCAATATAGAATTCATTTGTTTTGCAAAGTTAAGTAAAATCAATCTCATTCAAAGTTCTCAATGCAATTCCTAAGTGTTGAATATTTTACCCATTTCTAAGCAAAAGGGTGTGGAGCAAAAGCAACCCATTCCTATATAAATGCCATATAAAGAAAGGATGTAAGCAAATATCAACACAAGTGTATCTCTCATTTTTATCTTGTGACAAAGGGTGTGAAGCAAGTGCAACCCATTCCCACATAATATCAACCAAGATTCAAACTTAAAATACACAAAAAGAAAAGGCATAAATTTAAACTAGGCATTTAAGAACTCATTGTTAGTTTCCCATAGGCAAATGACTTGATTATGAAAATGGCCAACTACAAAGAGTTTAGCTCGATAAATCATAACATTTCATTTGTCTAAGATTGGGAGGTCTAGGTGGAGGTCAAACCGTCCTATATAGACTTATTTGATAAATACAAATTGAATCCTTAAAATGATTAATGAAGTTGTTTATGACATAAATTTAAAAGATCCTCTTTGGAAACACTTTAACTAAGAAAATGATGAGTCTCAAAATCACATAAAGTGTAGAAAGCACTCAACATATCATTAAAGTATTTAAAGATTAAAATCTCAAATTTATGGTGTTTCCATGAATATCAAAGACTAATCATGCTTGGCAATGAAAAGTATCTCATTCAAAGAAAGAATGGACATAGGCTAGTAAGAAATACACAAGTGTATCATCCCCTCATTAATGCTTGAGATCTATGTATACAAGGCATACAAAGTCAAATCATCATATGAAAATTATCTTACTAGCTTATGAATGGTTGAAAAAATGGAGAAGATGAAGGATTCAAAAAATATTTAACAATACTAACAATGGAATGAGAATTGAACTTACATAATTAATGCATTGCAAACTTCATCTTTTAGCCTTAACAAAGAAATTTACTCCATAATAAATGTAGAGACAAGAATTATCAAAGTGAACTCCATTTCTCTCTCTAAAAAAATAACTATTACAAACTCTCTATAAATTGAGAAATGACAAGTAATAAAAGTGTTTTCTCCAACACAACAATGAAGACTATAAATAGGAGAGTTGTGTTGGATGCTAAAATAATAAACAATGCCTTTTATTTTTATTGTTTATTTTTGGTGGAGAATTCCACTTTCTTGGATGCTCTTTGGTCACATGGAGAATACCACTTTCTTTCTTTAATCACATGGACATGGAGACTTTCTTTCTTGGATGCTCTTTAATCACATGGACATGGAGACTTTCTTTCTTGGATGCTCTTTAATGACATGGAGACTTCCACTTTCTTGAATTCTTTTTGTCCATGGAAAATTTCACTATCTTGAATTCTTTTTGTCCATGGAAAATTCTAATATTGTATTAAATACAATATTTCTTGAAATCTAAAGACACCAAAATAAACACAAAAATATGCCTTTCCAAGCATTGTTAAATACAAAAGTACTACGAGACTAATCGCGAAATAAGTTGGCAAACCGAGTAGTTTTAGAGAAATAAACGCGTCAAACAACTCCGAAAATGAGCAAAGGAATGACAATATTAAGCGCTTATCAGCAAGCACTTCCCGCCGTAGGTGTGGATATGGGTGAGAACTACATCGAGGAAAGCCAATTGATCTTAATTGAGGGGAGCGTCAATGATTAAGAGACTTCAACTAACGTTCTGATTTGGATAATATTTCTACCGAGGAAGAAGATGATATTCGAGCTGGGCTGAAAATTGACAATTTTGAGCATATTGATTTCACTGGAGTGGATCGCTTTGATGTCCATCCAAACTTGATGTTATTAGATTTCTTCAACAAGTTGCAGATGATCACATTGCAATATGGTTTGAATTTTGAGGAGTTTTGCTTTGTAAGGAGAATCAAGCGTCGAAGATATTCGACATATTTGTTTTCATGGGAAGGAAGAACAGAATTATCTCATGTTAAGTTCCGACGGAAGAATAGGAAGTACTCAAAATACTTATTCAATTGGCAGGGGAGATTCCAAGTTCCAAAGCAACGTTCGAATGCCGAAGTTGTTAAAGACTGGCTGAATCGAGGAATGGGTAGGCCAGATTCGAGGACGAATCTTCTTGAAGAAGAGGGGAATGATGTGATCCAGCCTAGCCAAGAAATTAGCCTTATGTTCTTGCGTATTCTCATGACCGGCTGGCTGAAAAATTTAATTATTTATTTTATATTTCTTAAAAGCCCAAGGATTATAGATAATTATTTCCTAGAGAGTTATTATTATTTTAGAATTATTTTGGGCTTATTTTAGAGTGTTTATAATTAATTTCCTTATTGTGGTAGGAATATTCTAAGTGCTATTATTTTCCTTTTCTATGTAGGAAATAGTTTCTTTTTTGAATTAGGATTAAGGCTTTGTTTACTCCTATTTAAAGGATTTAAAGGAGGCACATTATTGTTTTATTATTAAGAGTTTTGATGATTAATTAAATTGAGAGTTTTCTCTTTGTATTCTTTAAGAGCATGTTAAACATGTTGAATTGATTAATTCAATTGTTCTTGACTTATCAATCTAGCAATCACACTAGATTGTGGCGTCATTCAATATACCGTGGTTTGCGCTTCTTTAAGCGTTGGGTTAAGATTTTCGCCTTCCATCTTTCGCGTGATTCTAAGGTTCTAGTCTGTTTATAGACTACGGGTCAATGATCCATTAGCCTGGTTAGGAAAGACAATCCGGGTTCGCGTCGTTGGTATCAGAGAAAACTTTTATATCCAAGTTTTATATCTTTTAATTCTTGTGTTTTCAATTCCAAATCCCTAATCTTGGATCTTGTGATTTGGTGATTCCATGTCTTTGTGTTAGGATTCATTAAAAAAAAAGAGAAGAAGTTAATAATAGATTTTAGTTTTTTAAAATCCCACTGATCTATCGAGATTTATGCTTTTCTCAATCAAAACAACCTCGGATCGTCATGATTTTGCCCCCGACAATTGAAAAATTGCGCCCCGAATAACATATCCGAAAATCAGCCCGATCCAACAGTTAGATCAAAAGTTATTGCTATTTTACGATAGCACCTGCATTAAAAAAAAAAAGTGTTGTGAATAGTGCTACGTGAATAGTAAAAAAAATTTATTGAAATTTTCTTTGTTGGAAGAACCCTAGAATCAAATTTTGATTATTGTTAGGGTTTGTTGGCGAATATTATTGCATTAAAGTTTCAATTGTGGAGGTTTAGATATCTCAAAAAAACTAGATTATTCATTAATACTTTTTGTTGGTTTTTTTTTATCTTGTGATTTTGATCCATATAAATTCCATTTGGTTGGGAAAAATCTAGAAAACCCTAGGAAAAATTTGATTGCGCTTATCCTCGTTAGGGTTTGAAATTTATTGGTTCGTTTTGTTTGAAACTCCACTTTGCATACTCTAGCAATTCTAGAAATTCGTTTAGCTCATTAATATTACTAGAATTTGGTTCTGATACCAACGACGCGAACCCGGATCGTCTTTCCTAACCAGGCTAATGGATCCTTGACCCGTAGTCTATAAATAGACTAGAACCTTGGAATCACGCGAAAGATGAAAGGCGAAAATCTCAACCCAACGTTTAAAGAAGCGCAAACCTCGGTATAGTGAATGACGCCACAATCTAGTGTGATTGTTAGATTGATAAGTTAAGAACAATTGAATTAATCAATTCAACATGTTCAACGTGCTCTTAGAGAACACAAAGAGAAAACTCTCAATTTAATTAATTATCAAAACTCTTAATAATAAAACAATAACGTGCCTCTTTTAAATAGGAGTAAACAAAGTCTTAATCCTAATTCAAAAAGGAAACTATTTCCTACTTAGAAAAGGAAAATAATAGCACTTAGAATATTCCTACCACAATAAAGTAATGGGACAATTAAAATAAAGGTCTTGAAAGATTTTCACACTAAAGCCAAGGAATAATTTTTTTTTTTAAATAAAGGACCTATATTTTATTTTATTGATAATATGACATGCGTTTTTTTTATTGTAAAATGACATCCCAACCCTTAAAATAAACTAAAAAATACCAATACGCATTAAAATATGGACTGCAATATGAACTTTGCAATCCATATTTTACTGCAATATAAACTTTGCAGTCCATATTTTGGGTGCAAAGTTCATATTGCACTCCATATTTCTAGTGCAAAGTTCATATTGCAGTCCATATTTCACTGCAATATGAGCTTTGCAGTTCATATTTTACTGCAATATGAGCTTTGCAGTCCATATTTTTTGTGCAAATTTCATAAAGAGGGGGTAATTTAGGTAATATATAACATGTTTTTATTAATTAAATGATGTTTAAATTTATTCAAATACCTTCATTTAAAATATAAAACAAAATAGGCCTCTTACACTAATTACCAATTAAAAATAGGCCCTTCATTCAAAAAAATATTATTCAATGGATTTTTTGTAAAAATCAATATGTAATAAGACCTTCTACCTAATTTCTAGTAAGGAAATTAATTATAAACACTCTAAAATAAGTCCAAAATAATTCTAAAATAATAATAACACTCTAGGAAATAATTATCTATAATCCTCGGGCTTTAAGAAATATAAAATAAATAATTAAATTCTTCAGCCAACCGGTCGTGAGAACACGCAAGAACATAAGGTTAATTTCTTGGCTAGGCTGGATTACATCAAATAATAATAATAATAATAATAATAATAATAATAATAATAATAATAATAATAATAATAATAATAACTGAAAATTTCGTTAAAAAAATTGTTGTAATTATTTATATAAAAATCGACAGATAGAGTACCTGCTAGGGCTTCCGTAGCATCCGCGGACATGATAGGAGAGAGAGAAATTGTGGAGTACTCTTTTCTCTCTTTCTTAAACCCGAAAAACCCTCTGATTTGATTTGGTTCGGGTTAAACTGCGCGGGCAATTACTGGAACTAGAATGTACCAGTAACTTCTACCAGCCAAAGGGAAATGTATTTAATTTAAAATTTGTAAAAAAAATTTTGGACTTTTAAAATACAAGCCTTTAGTTTTAGGGAATTTCTATTTGAAATTTTAAATTTTAGGAACCATGAACTTTACAAAATTGTTAACAATGCTTTACTTGATAACTACCCAAAACTTCTACAAAATAATTCATTCAAAATTCCAAAAATAACCTCAACAAAACTAAAAACTTAAATAAAAAAAATTAAGAAAACAAACTAACCCACTACTTCACCTATCTATAAAAAAAAGGAAACATGCGTAAATACTTCAACAAATCTAACAATTAATAAGCTTCAAACAAAAGAACACAACAACAAACACACATTAACAATACAAAAATACCACATGAAATATAAAACTAAGTGTAAGTACTCAATACATCTTCTAAAAAATGTATAAGCAAAGTAATACATAATATCTACGTTTAATTTCAATTGTTGTGTTACATTCAACAAAAATCAATGAATTCATAGTCAATGCAAGACTTACAAGTTGGTACCAATGGCATATAATTTTGTCCACTGCTTGGCTTTCTCATTTCCTACAATATGATGCCGTATTCATTTTTTTCCTAGATCTCAAAGTAGTTAAGGAGAGATTTGTACTTTTCAATTTTTTTTTATTAAACTTGCAATTTTGCTCTCTATATCAATTGTTTTTGTGAAGAATATGAATTGGTACATTAGAAACATAGTTAAATTATTTTATTTTTTTTGGTTTATGCTATGTAAGTGCATCATTTGTTTTTATTTAAACTCACAAGATCTCATTATTTATATAAACATGCATTCATGCAAATTGAAATTTTTTGCAAAGCAGGGTTTTGGCTACCAAATAGAACAAAGGTGGCTTACCTTTATTCTAATGCTCTATAATACCCCATGTTTTGAATTACAAGCTAGTACTCTTTATAAGCTCGATTAATGCTTAAATCCTGTTAGGACTTGAATTCATTCTTTTGGACCTTCCTGACTCAGTTTGTAATACCCTGTTCTTAAATCTCAAGTTTATCGCGTTCAAAAATCGCGATTAAGGCGATTAAATCTCAAGTTTATCGCGTTCAAAAATCGCGATTAAGGTGATTTAGAGTTCCGAATAGTGAAATACTATTCTGAAATGACAAGGTTCAGAGACTTCCAATAAGTCATGTTGGTATATTTAAGCTTGTTAGAATAGCCATAAGTCATTTCGGGTGGTTCGAGTAATCAGGATGTAGATTGCAACTTTTAAATTTACTCGACTTTACAATTTTTGGTTAACTTGAAGGAAGCGTAACTCCTTCGTTCTTCGTCAGAATGAGATTCCGTCCTCCCGAGACACTAGATTTTTAGGCAATTTACAACTTTCTTATTTCGTCCAAAGGAAAATTCGGATTTCTACTAGGTCGAAACTGAGCGCGAAATAGGTCATTCGCTATCAGTTGTTCATTCGGTAACATTAATCCGCTGACTTCGTCGAATTTCTGGAAATTATCTATCCAGAATTTGGAGACACTTCCTTCTAGGAAGTTGTAGATCTCCGAATAAGCTTTCCGTCGACATAAAGATCACCACAATCGGACAACTGAGTGAGAAGTTATGGCCGTCCAAAGTACAGTGTATCAAGTCCAAAATAACGTGTACATTAACCGCGGGATTAAAGCAGCAGTTATATATACATACGTTCTTCATCTTCTCTCATTTTCATCACCAACTGCCGAGAGTGTTCTAGAGAGGGATGGAGAGCTTTCTAGAGAGAGATTTGGAGAATCACTCATCTCCATCTGGCACGATAAATTAAATAAGAATTGATAATAAGGAGTAATGTGTGATGAATCTAAATCGACAAACTTAGATTCAATATATCTTCTTGATAGAACAACTAAAAGTAGACTGGATTGGAGCGACTTGTTTTTAATTTTTAAAGAATCTTTTAATCATATTTTTTGATCTTATTTTGATCTTGGCAAAATAAGTTTTTAACAAATTAAACTCAAGGCCATATGTGAAAATAATTCAATCACCTTTGTTGCTATAATTTGAGAATACTTCAATAATTTGACCGATATAATGTAAACACTCCTAAACACGATTTACTAAGATGATCTCGTTTAATTGATCTTGATTAGTAGAGTTTAAATATTAAATTTTAATGTAAAAATATTTATTAGTGTGTGAGAGTTTAATTTTGTGTATATTGTTAGTGTTAAATGTTATTTAATAATTTATATTTTTTTTACATAATTCTATTGTCATGATGGATCTTGTTTAATTAATCTTGATTAGTAAATTTTAAATATTAATTTTTTATTAAATTTTAAATTTTTTATTTTAAGTTATATCACTTTTAATATAGAAAAAATTATTGGTGTGTGAGAATTCTTTGTGTGTATATTATTAGTGTGAGTGTTTTAACTTTGATGTGACATCTTGATGTGTGTATAAAACTCATCCAAGGGTGTAGAGTTAATGCACACCATAACATATATATTTTTAACCATTAGATTTTTATACTTTTTGAAAATAAATTTGGTCAAACTTGGTGTTTTATAATATAGATATATTAATTAGATTACTTGTTTCAATGAGGGTATTCAGCTGATCGTCTATTTCATGCAAAAACCCACTCGAAGCCATATGAACATTGATGATTTTGTCATAAAAACCAATAACTTTATTAAAGTGTTCGAGTGGTGAATTTTATGTTGTGAGGTTGGTGTTTGGGATTTGTTGAACCATCCAAAAATGAATGTATTTATATTTCCTCGTCGGTTACATCTTAATGTTATATTTGAAATGCAATAAATGTCGATATGGCACGGTTGTTTCACTTATGTGTCGTTTGATGCGACATTACAATTATACGAAATAACTAGTTCATGTTAGGTCCCGAGTTTGGTCTCTAACGATTGGGGCCTAAATTTGGAACAGAGTCCCCTAGGTGCAAGACCCGATACCGTGCACGAAAACAAACAGGAGGCCCTGATGTCGCGTGGGTGAGAGGCCACGAAATGCAGACTCGGTTGTATACTTGGATAGTGGGGGAATTGGTGAGGTTTCTGTTCGAGTTCATGAGAAAAGTTACTTAAATGGGCCACGGATTTTCAAACTTAAATCCAAACTTAGACGGGGTTGATTTATTCAAAGTTTAAATAAATACTTTCACGTAACGTCACCGATGTTTTAAAGTGACAAAGTACTAATTTCTGAACTATTTTATATTTGAATCCCTGAGGGGATTACTTCACATTATTATACAGAAAGACTTTTCTACTGTTTTTCAAAAAATGATTTATAACTACTGTTTTCGTAACTAAACTTAACATATGATTTCCACTGAGTCCTTTGACTCACCCCACCTCTTTTCCATCCAGATTTTCTGCAGGTTCTTCTGGGGGAACGGAGAGTGAAGATGCGTACTCTTAGTCTGCCTCTGTACCTTTGCTCCTAGAATCTATTAAATAAGATATGTATTAGGTTTTTTTATAGAGATTATATTTTTTATATTATCTGTAACACATGTGTTGAACTTTTGCTACTATATGTTGTATACATTGTAGGAATTGTATAAGTTTTGCTTGGGACCTCGTTGGATGCTAGCTGTGAATTGTAGTAACTCTTATTGGGTTATAAGCAGATATTGGTATATTAAAAAGTATTTAGCTACGTAGATTGAGAGTAATATTTTTATTCACATGTTTGTTTATTCAACTTATAGACTCTTCATGTCTAATTTTTTTGAAATTTAATTTTTGTACGAGTGATATTTCCGTCGTCGGCGTACGGCACTTGTGACGAACTGGATCTCGGAGGAGCAATCCACTAAACGAGATTCAGGGCATTACAAGTTGGTATTGAAGACATAGGTTTTATTTTCCTTCACCGTGAGTGGTGTAGATGAGGGGAATTCCATTCCGTATCAATCCTATTCATCCTATTGTATCGGAAATTTGGGGAAAAGCTCGAGGAATTGGTTTCGGTTGTTAGTATGGCTGTAGAGAGACTATTGGGTTACATTATAGTTAGCCGCAGTGCAACAGATGACTATATTATAAACCATTAGTCGACTGCTGCTAATTGGAACTGAAACACAATAACCAGTTGAGTTACACCCAAAATGTTCCTTCATTTCATTCCTTGAACTTCCGTCTTATCTTCTACTCTCCTGTAATCTTATTATATTCGCCGGATATAACTCATTAGAGTCTGTAGGATAGTCGCAATATTAGCCACAGTATCAGTCTCATCTGCACAAGAGCTCCGAGAGACATCTCAAATTATGTAAAGATGTAGTGACTGTCAAGAGTGACCATTAAGGATGGGAAAGTAGTAAAGTTCACTACTTTTAAAAGTTTTACAGTCTGCAACCACCCTAGTTTAATGGATCGGTTACACTTGAGTTTACCGAGGGAGGACTAAATAACATCGATTTCCAACTTAAGATTCTTATTACTCCTAAGAACAGGTGGATTCGTTCCACTCCTCCAGAATGTTAGGGTCATGCACCACATTGTTGGAGATCCATTAGTGAGAATGATGCAACTTTAAGGTGAACTACGCTTCATAAAACCTTCTATGATCGATGTATGCCCAATGCCCTTTACAAAGCACAGAGAGAGGAGTTTTATACTCAATGTGGAGTAGGATGACGGTTGAGAGTTATTGCCTCATATTTTAGGAATTGATTAGGTGAAAGGGAGGCTCCCTTATGATCTTTTACTTCAAATAGTGCAGTACTATAGCCTCCATTGATTCTTCTTCTTTTAAGGCAAGGGGTTAAAGTGGACCTTAATCTTGACAATAAAGTTAGCAGACCGTCCAACTTATAGGACCGGCGAGTAAGAGGAAGACAACTAGCCGTAAAAATACACAAGAGAAGAATAAGAAACCTTGTCTAAGTTCAAAACCTTCCCGAAGCGCCCATGCATTAAGTATAGAACTTGAGAAAGTCGGGCCAGTATTGCTGAAAGTGTTTCAAACCAAAATAAGAGAAAAGACGTGGGCCTTGAGTAGTGAACAAAGGTAATGTAGAGGTGGCAAGGGTGGCCAACCTAGTATGTGGGAAGGCTGGTTGCCCTAACTATAGTGTCAGAACTAGACTCAAAGTAGAAGTTAGTATCTAAAGACCTTCCAATTTTAGTAATAACAACCAAACCATCATCTAAGTCAGCCACTAATCCAGAGAAGCCGAGTTGGCTGAGTTTTCAATCAAATCCTTACAACAGACTCAGGGAGCCGAGTAGTGGAAGGTAGCCTTGTTTTTCTCCATGTCGTATTAAAGTTTTGTTTAAAATAGGTGTAAACCACCTTTTCCTAATTGTGGTGTAAGCTATAAGTTTGAATTTGGAACCGAAGAGGTTAACATCCTAAACAGTATTGGAATGCCTATATATGGTAAAGTCTATTAGTCATGGCACTGTAAGTATCACCCTTATTTCGGTATACTTAGGAAAATGATTTCCTCATTTTGGGAGTAAAATCTTTATTACTTAAATCTAGATATAAATTGGTTAGTAAGCAACGAAACCATACCATTGATTTTCTGTGGCATACTTATTATCCATTAGTTGTGAATGTGTTCTTTATTGACTTACCCAGGTTATTTTGAATCGGAAAAACCAAACCTGGTACTGAATTGGTACCCAAAGCTACCTGTAATTTTATTGTGCCTTGCTATTTAGCTCCAATAGACTATATATCCGAGGGATTCCTTTGTCATAACTCATTCCTATAGAGAACACTTATTTCGTTTACTGAAAAGGAGACCGATGAATCCCTTCATTCCTGTAGCGAATTACTTTAACTAAACTGAGGGTTCCATTAAAAATAATAGGTACCCCTCTTCACGTTCAGATGCCCTATTAAATCAACTTCGGCTGCTTGCTTCTTTCCAAAGATCGACTTAGAATCGAATATTCTTAAAACAGTTTTTCGCACTTGTTCTAAGTCATTCTAAATTCTTAGACATGCAGTTTAGGATAACTAAAGTGCTGATAGCATTTATGAATGGCGGTTTCAGCCTTTTGAACTAATTTATAGTAAACTTGTCGATGACAACCTTATTCACTCTCTTTTCTGAAATCGAGCATAAGGGGCAATCTCATACTACTTTACAGTTAAGTAAGAACCACGCCATAAAACGAAAGATCGATGTGTGTACTCGAAATCCACATGAGCCCAGTATTTCTGTGTTTTATCTTTGAGAACTAGTGTTGTGATCTCAATAGAACTATTTTACTCTCTTCGAGAATTAAAATTAGACGCGAACCAATATTGCAATTGAAACCTTCCTAATTTTTCGTAAGTCGCGTGTAGAGACTAAGACAATACTCCGGGGATTTCAAACCATTGTTGATACAATCCGATGGCCAACCCTTTAAGGAGGGAATTGGAGTGGGATCACATCGAATAAACCCAATTCTTCTCATAATTTCCTTTATTTAGTGCATTCCCCACTAGCAACTCATAACCTCAATTGTTATCATCTGAACGTGGAGTCATGACAAGTTTTTCGAATCTTGATTTCTGATAAAAGAATTAAAGTTGGTTAAGGGTAAGAACCTGAGTTCCTTTCCTTATTTTGTTAAGCTGTATGGTATAATCTAATTCTGATTACTTCACCTAGAGGTATAGAGACGACGATAGGCAAGCTGGCCGTAGATGCGTGAGATTCGATAATACCTTCATTTTGAGAAGAAGAATATAAGTTATCTTCTGAGAGATATTGTGTATGATGAAACGTATTCTAACCTCTTTCTTCTCATAACATGGTTGATATTGCGCATTCGCATGCAAGTATAGACGTGCATCGGACCACGTTAAGTATGGTTTAAACTATGGCTACAAAATGATTACACACTCATCGGTAAGAATGAATGACCCTCAAAGGAACCCAATATTCATAATCAGGGTTCCTGAAAACCTTCTTTGCATAGGAATCGAAGACCTCATCTTTAAATCGCCATAAGCGTTTTATACATATATTAAGATCCAAATTCATTTCTAGTCTGGTGGAAAAATTCTTTTTGTAGAAACCCCTTTGGAGGTAGGTGTATACAATTGTGGTGAGTCATTTCATTTACAAGATGACCCAGAACCAGTTAAGGATCGAGTTGAGCTCATTCTTTTCCTTGTCACATAAAGTGACGTGAAGTGTTGTTCTGTGGAACCTATAACTGGAACTATTGGAAATTTCCAATGTCTCCTTATCTTGAGCCAAACACATAGGGTTAGTAAGAAAAGGAAAATTCATCTTCCAATTAGGCTATGGGAGGTTGCATAGGCACGCGAAGCCTCATACGTAACGGATAACCGTTCGGATGGCTATATACATATTGGTTATGCTTTCACTGATGAAATTAGGAAATTCTAACGAAGACCGTTGAGGCTTTAAATCTTAATAATTTGTGTTTTGATTGAGTGAGGAATGAAACTCTCTCATGCTTGATCTTTTAGCATGCTTCCAATATGAAGTTTGTATTTCCCACGGGTTCATTGTTCATTTGTGTTTTGAGAATGAAAATTATTTGGATGTCCTCAGTCGAAATGATAGTTTTTGAAACTATTATAACCTTTAAGGAGGGGAAGACCCTTTAAGGTAAATTGAATTGTTATGTATGTACCATTGTATGATCCATTCCTTTCCCATAAATTTCGAGGACGAAACTCCTTGAAGGATGAGATATTGTAACACCCCATGTTTTGAATTGCAAGCTAGTACTCTTTATAAGCCCGATTAAATGTTTTAAATCCCTTAGGAATTTTATTTTTTCTTTTGGACCTTCCAAAGTCAGTTTGTAATACCCCATTCCTAAATCTCAAGTTTATCGCGTTAAAAAATCGCAATTAAGGCGGTTTTGAGCTCCGAATAGTGAAATAATGTTCTAAAAGGACAAGGTTTGAAGACTTCCAATAAGTCACGTTGGTATATTTAAGCTTACTAGAATAGCCGTAAGTCATTTCGGGTGGTTCGAGTCAAAATCGGGATGTAGATTGCAAGTTTTTAATTGACCCGACTTCACAATTTTTGGTTAACTTGGAAGAAGCGTAACTCCTTCGTTCCTTGTCAGATTGAGTTTTTGTCCACCTAAAACCTTAGATTTTTAGGCAATCTATAACTTTCGTGTTTCGGCCAAAGGTAAATTTGGACTTCTACTAGGTCGAAACATAACGTGAAATAGGTCAATCGCTATAAGTTGTTCATTCGATAACATTAATGCACTAACTTCGTCAAATTTCTGGGAATTATCTGTCCAAAATTTGAAGACATTTCCTTCTAAGAAGTTGTAGATCTCCGAATAAGCTTTTCGTGGACATAAAGATCACCTCAATCGAACATCCGAGCGAGAAGTTATGGCCGTCCAAAGTACAGTGCATTAAGTCCAAAACAGCATGAACAATAACCAGGGGATTAAAGCAGCAGTTATATATACATACGTTCTTTATCTTCTCTCATTTTCATCACCAACGGTCGAAAGTGTTCTAGAGAGGGATGGAGAGCTTTCTAGAAAGAGATTTGGAGAATCACTCATTTCCATCTCTTTACCCCTCAAAACACATATCATTAACTAGAAACCTCCATTTACAATCATTATTCATCTCCTCCTTCGTTTTCCATCATTTCCATAGCTAGGGCTTGAAGAGTAAATTAGGAATCTTGCAATTAGTGGACCGAGGGCTTGAATTAGGCCTTCAGCTCGAGGAACGAACTTCGTAGAGGTGGGAATCACACTCCTAAACTTGTTTTATACTTTATAACTTCTTAATTATAATTTTCCTCATGAATACCTACACATATACCTAACATGCGAAGAAGGGATTTTTTAGTACACGAAATTACTCCATTTTCAAGAGGCAACTGAGGTTTTGAATAGCCTATATGTGTTTAAATACATGATTAGACAAGGTTTAATGATTTACCACTTGGTTTGGTGAAACTGTATAAAAAACTTAACTTTGATAAAAGATGGTTTTGGGTACATGAACATATATTGCTTCAATAATGAAATTATTGATTTGGCTGACTTAAATATATATATATATTAATTAGATTACTGTGTTTCAATGAGAGTATTCAGCTGATCGTCTGTTTCATGCAAAAACCCACTCGAAGCCATATGAAACATTGATGATTTTGTCATAAAAAACCAATAACTTTATTAAAGGCTTCGAGTGGTGAATTTTATGTTGTGAGGTTGGTGTTTGGAATTTGATGAACTATCTAGAAATGAATGTATTTATATTTCCCCGTCAATTACATCTTAAAGTTTAATTTGAAATGCGATATAATGTCGATATGGCACGGTGTGTTTCTCTTATGAGCCGTTTGATGTGACATTGCAATTATAAGATAGAACTAGTCCATGTTAGGTCCCGGGTTTGGTCTCTAATGATTGGGGCCGGAATTTGGGACAGAGTCCCCTGGGTGCAAGACCCGATACCATGCACGAAAACGAACGAGAGGCCCTGCTGTTGCGTTAGTGAGAGGCCAGGAAATATAGACCCGATTGTACGCTTGGATAGTGGGGGTATTGTGAAATTACGGCTGACTTCTTTAGAAACGTTACTTACATGGGTCACGGATTTTCAAACTTAAATCCAAACTTAGACGTGGGTTGATTTTATACAAAGTTTTAAACAAATACTTTATGTAACGTCTCCAATGTTTTAAAGTGAGAAAAACTACTATTCTGAACTATTTTTATATTTGAATCCCCCTGAGGGGATTACTTCACATTATTATCAGAAAGTCTTTCTACTATTTTTTGAAAAAGGATTTCTAACTATTGTTTTCGTAACTAAACTTAACCGATGTTTCCATTGAGTCCTTCGACCTCACCCCACCTCTTTTCCATCCAGATTTTTTGCAGGTTCTTCTGGGAGAACAGAGAGTGAAGGCACGTACTCTCAGTCTGCCTCTGTACCTTTCCTCATAGAATCTAGTAAATAAGATATGTATTAGGTTCTTGTATAGAGCTCATGTTTGTTATATTATCTGTACACATGTATTGAACTTTTGCTACTATATGTTTATACATTGTAGAATTGTATAAGTTATGCTTGGGACCTCGTTGGAGGCTAGCTGTGAATTGTAGTAACCTTTATTGGGTTGTAAGCAGATTTTGGTATATTAGAAAGTATTTAGCTACAAAGATTGAGACTAATATTTTTATTCATAGGTTTGGATTTATTCAACTTATAAACTCCTCATGTCCAATTTTTCTGAAATTTGATTTTTGTACGAGTGATATTTTCTCCATCGGCGTACGACACCTATGACGAACTGGGTCTCTGAGGAGCAATCCTCTAAATAAGATTCGGGGCGTTACATGCTCTGCGTGCATTTTTTTTCTTTAACCGGTCTTTCACACTGCCATTGATATTCAGTTATGGCAACACTTTGATTTTTTGCACTTGGAATGTGGTGGTGAATGCAGTTGGCTAATCATTTGTTTGTGGAATGAAGAGGAACCGATTTTTGGAGAAGAAGATAGATGTAAGTGAATAAGTAACTGCTGTGGGTTTTGGAACAAATTAAGTGTGGCTTGAGTGGGGTTTGTGTGGTCCCAGCTTGTAACTGGCATTCTATTTAATTTATGTTTGAAAATCTATTAGTTTTTAGAAATGCTATGGCAAACACATAATAAATGCTAAATTAGTTTACGTATTATTGTGGTCTAATGATATAAAAACTCTGTAGTTAATAGTTAGTCCACTCTGCAGTTAGTCCAAATATAATAAGTTTATCCTTTCTTTCGTTTAGTATTAATTAAGTGGGATAAGATAAAATCAACCTATTTATCTCCTTATCACACAAAATGCGAGATAAATTTATAACACCTTAGAGGTGGTATTATTTTATTATGTGCTTTGTGTATATATTTGAAAGTGTTTACTCCAGTATTACAAAGTATTATGATGCTCTAATGCAATTATTCATTTTTTGTTCAAGGTCCTACCATTAACTCAAAAACCAATATCCAACATGTCTTAAACAAACCGAGTAATGAAGTGTCAAGAGTACATAGATATGATTGGTTCGAATTACCAAAACAAACAGGAGTTTTTCACTAGAAAATACAAAAATAAAGTAGCAATTTTATTTAGTACTTGAAAAAGGAAACAGCTAAAGCATCATACAATGATGTAGTGTAGGTTATGACTCTAATTCAGATAGAAGTGGGTGGATGATCTATGAACATTGCAGCTTTAATTCCTTGCCCTATTGTATGGTTGACTTTCATTTTTCTTTGTGATGTAGTCATCAGATGGGAGCGGAGGTGCTGTTAAGGTGGAAGATCAGGGAGCCAATAACTTCAGCGCGCACCTGACACATGAATGACGTGTGTATGCCTTTGGCAGTGGGTTCCCTTCCCACAATTCTCGCATGTAATGCATAACTGCAATCCTGCAATCCAACCTGTGTTGGGGCCATGATAATGAGTTTAGAATTTAGTTTATGGAGTTGTTTATTATAAATTATATCAAATTTGATTTATTATGATTAACTCAATTGATGTCATTATGAGTTAGCAAAAAATAAATATACTATGTTATTTTTGGTAATGGTAGAATAACTTACGAGCCGGGTGGTTATTGAGGGTAGTTCGGCATGGGCTCTAATGGGAGTTTGTCTCTTTGTTTTGGAGCCATGCAATGGTGAGGTTCTCCTTTGCAGACAAGGTCCTAATATCTGTTTTTTGGCCACCTGTTCTTGTGTCCAAGAAGATTCGAGTACCGGTTGCCCTCATTTGAGAACTTGTTTCTCTAGGTGATCCAAAAAACAATGAATGGTCGCAAGCTAATGAACAAGTGTACTACTTTTTGTTAGCAATATTTAATTTGTAGTTGTTAGTTTTAAAATTAAAGTATGTTGGTTTACCATTTCCTGGCGTTAGCAAAGCATCTGTTGTTCCCATCGTGATTTTGGTCGCATTGGGTCCAGTGGAGACTTGCACTTTGATATACTGATGTAAAGCAAGGTAAAGTGGGATTCCTCATTGTGATGTATTGGGATCACAATTTTTTGGGTAGTCGGCTAGGGGCTTCAACAGTTCATCATGTAAATGGATCTGGATTCCACAGTTGTCCTTGCAAAGCACATACGGCTACAAATTTGCAAAATTTGGGATTATGTACTTTTAACATTAATCTTTTTCCATTTAGTTCACAATCTGTATGTATAGATAGTCGTTACTTACCGATGCATAATTTGTGAGAACAAGTGTTTTCACCCTTTTTCTGGTGTGGAAAGAATATTCAGTGCCAATTATTGTTGCACATCCATCAATTACCTGCATCGGAAGTATATGGTACATTGTTTAGTAATTATTAGGTTTTTTAAATCAGATCCGATTATTCTATTTAATTTTAAAATTGCAACATTATAAATTTGTACATTATTGCTTGCTTTCCCATCCTGAAGTAATTCCTCTAAGTCCCAGCGAGCTAGTCACAACATGGATTCCACATTGCCAAATGATTGATATGCATCAATATTATAAATATGAGTACATGTGAACTATAATCTATATATTTATATTATTGTTATAAATGACCGTAAATTATCCTTTCGAACCCTTATTTTTTGTAGTGGCCATGTATTCCACCAGCCTTTTATATAGATGTGGCTCCAGTAATTTTGCAACTTCACATCTTGCAGGTTCAGTGGTTGTAGTGCTCGATTGCCTACTTCAATAACTTCATAATTATCCAAATCAACAACTGATGGATTTCATTGTATTGTGGAACTGGTGTGATTGGTAACGGGCATAAATTGCTAGGATTGTTTGAAGGACCCTTCTTGCTATGTTGGTTGGAGGTGTGGGCTTTCTTTGCAGTTCTTGGTTGACATGATTGGTTCTGGTTGTTGGGTTGGGAACTATAGACACTGTGCTAGTGCTAACTGCAGTTGTGATTGGGTTTGGCACATTGGGAGCTATTGGAACTGTGATTTCCTTTTCCATGGTTGCTTTATTTAGTTGGACGAGGCTACGATGAAGAGGAGGATGATATTCACAATAATATTAGCAACCAATGTAGCATGTAATACTGATTAATTTTCCCAGCACATTGCTGAATTGACAAATACATTTACGCATTCATTGCAAATAGTCTACTCTAATGTTTACTAGTGTCAACATGAAACATAATATTTTAATTTGTTCAAGGATCAACTTGCTATTTACTGGAAGAAAGGGAAAAAAACATTATTTTTTGGCCTTTATTATTTCCATTTTTAACCTTTATTATATTTAAAGAGTCCTCCCCGGAGCATGGACTGTTACTGTTGTTCGGCCCATTTGCCCATTTTAAATGTTGCTACTTTGTACAATTGTACATTGGGGAATAAAAACATAATTGATTTGATTATTCAACGTGAGTGGAATGCAAATCTAATGGTCCAAATCTGTTATACACCTCAATCCACCAATATGGACCTTAGATGTTGGGATTTTGGAAAATGGATTGGTACAAAAATTTTTTTTTCCTTTATTATATATATTTGCCCAAGTATAGTGAGCATTTTTGGCTCTGTCTATCAGTACGTTGTTTTTCAAATATTTAGCACAACTATGATTAGTGCCTACTTTATGCTTAAAGGCCACAATGTTCATTTAATTAAGTGGTAGAATGTTTTGGCCAACTTAAAGAAAATTCTGAGCCACGTGCTACTCTCTGTGTGTCTTTATATCATAGTGCCACTTCCTTTTTGGGATGTCTCTGATTGGTAGTCGCATTTCATTTTTTGGGATATGATCAATATTCCAATCCCACAGTAGAGAATAAGTCTTATCCTTGACCACATTGATTAGGTTGAAATTAGGGTGTTGATCGCCAAAAATTACCATGAAAATTGGAAATATGTACTTTTCCTTCTTTTGGTAGTTTTTGATTGCCTAATTTTAGGCAATTTCAATTCCATCTAATTCCATGGTACAAGAAAATGATGCATAATACTTGGAACTTGAATTCTTACCTCCCCCAAGGAAAATGAATTCTAGATAAGGTGGACCAGAGCTAAAAGGCGAAAAAAGTTCAATTCTAGGTAAAAGGCAGGCAATCAAACACTTCTAATATTTTTCCATGGAATTCAATTGCCTAGAATTTAAGAATTTTCTATCCTAATTCCATGCCTGATATCAAACACGCCCTTGGTGTTTCCTTAAAAAGTAGTAAACTCAAATGTTTGACATGTTGATGGAATTTCCTGGTAGTGTCATATTCATGTTGTAAATCAGTTATCAGTACACATGCTACATTGGTTGCTGTTATGGTTTTAGACAGAGAGAGTATAAATTTTTCCTGGCATGTTGATGCCATTTCCTGGTTGTGTCATATTCGGTTGTAAATCAGTATACATGCTACATTGGTTGCTGTTATGATTTAGAACAATGGTTTGATTCTCACAAGGAAAAGTGAGAAATAATTTTCGACCAATAGTAAGGTAGATTGATCATTCCATGGTAGTTTTATTAATTTTAAGACACTTTTATTGTAAATGCTATGTCGCTAACCTATGACTTTTTTAAGTCACTTATACAAACTTTTTTTGACACCGCTTCTTAAGTCACTCAAGGATTAAACTAGAAAGTGACTTGAATGATCATTTAAGAGACCTATATTTTTTATTATATTTTTACACTGACTCGGCCCATGTCAGCGACTATGATTGAATGTTTTTCTACTTCACACTAATTCGGCCCTTCCCAAGCGAGTAATGGAACACTAATTCGGCCCTGTCAAGCGAGTACTTGTGTAGTACCTCATCACATGTCATGTAGGTAAGTGTTGGGTTATAATAATTTTTTCAAACAACCATTTTCGACCCATCGCCAACGATGGATGAGAGCCAAACCTCCACGCTTATATTTTAGCGAGTGGAAATTCATAAGCCTAACCTCAACTCTTTGCCTGCATTTCGATTCGTAGATTTCAGAGAAGGTGATGGGTTGTCAAGTACACGATAAGAATATATGGCATCGGATTTGATCTTCATCTTCTAAGCTTGGCGATTGAGTTTGTTGAAGGTCATGGGGGGGTGGAGGGGGGGGGGGGGGGGGGGAGGGGGCGGAGGGCAATGTGTTGGTAGGGGCAGAGGAGGAGAGGAGGAGTGGAAGGTTTGGTAGGGGCAGGGGAGAGGAGAAGGGTGGTGATGGAGAAGAACATAGTTTTATTTTCAATTTCATCTAGATGTATGTCATTTAAAAAACTTAAAAACAAATTTTTTTTTAATCTCAGAGACTAATTTAAATAATAAAAACTTACAAGAATAAATTTGTAACGCCCGTACATTGCACGAATTTATATCCTTGTGTTAAGTAATAACCATAGCCAAAGTATTTAACATTCAATAAAAAGAAAGCATATTGTCCCCTAAAAAAAAGAGAAAGAAAACGTAGCCTTAAATTTGAACAAGGAGGATTCGCTTTCCTACAAACACACTACTAAAAATGCATTGAGAAGGAGGATGATACATTTGAATTTATATATTTGAACAAGGAGGATGATACATTAAGATAAATACTTAACGTGAAAAAAAAAATTACCTTACAAATACATTTTACATTAATCAATTTGAAAGAAATTAAGATACATTTGACTTTATAATTTTATTTTTTTTGCCAAAACAAAATATTTAAAAATAAAAATATTGCTTTTGACAAATCAAAGTAAATCTACAAAGCGCATAATAGAATTAATTAAGTTTTTTTTTAAAAAAATAAAAATACAGTTAAATTAATAGTTTCAAGACATAAAAAAAATCTATAATTTCAAGAATATTAAATCAATAAATTAAGAAATCAATTCATTCATTCTTTCTTTCTTTTATTTTTTAATCAATATTGTACATTGTATTTAGTTTCTCGCTTTGCTAACTATTCTTTAATCAAATAAAATTTAAGAATCTATCGGTGGACTTCCATGTACTTAAAAGTCATAAGTAGATTTACATATA